>JAODAL010044383.1:0-32916 GCA_025379985.1 Phyllomedusa bahiana
TTTTAAAAAAGGGAATATTTAGTGAATGAGCTGTAAGGTGTTTTCAACAGGCATTTTTTTGGTGCAGTTTTAACTGTGCTCCAATTAAACTGCCTTTATTACCAGCAAGCTTCTTTCTGTTGTCTAAATTGTTCAGAAAGTGATTTCAAATAAGTAATCAATGACTGTGTTTGAAGTCTTGTAGATTATAAACACACTAATTGATTACTCACTTTACAAACAGTTCAGATAAGTGAAAGAAGCTTGCTGGTAATAATGCAGTTTAATTGGAGCGCAGTTAAAACTGCACCAAAACTGCGCTGTGTGAAAGCACTCTGATTCAGTGCTGACTTCAAAACCCAGATAGCTGATCTGCACCATTGTACTGGTAACAGTGATTATGCTACAGCATCATAGATCCAGGGGCATGGTGCAGCATCTTCTTGGATTCTCAAGGTTATACTTCACCAAAGAATTTGTCTTGTTTTATACTGTACGATGTTTCCAAATATATGAATAATACTTATTTTTCTAACTTCTACTAGATAGATGCCTTTGGCTGCAATTACTACATGTTTGCCTTTAATGCAAGGATTACCCTAGGTATGCCTGATTACTCCTTACAAAAAACAAATCAAAACCATAACAGGAGTTTGCATTACTAGAATCAGGGGCGAATGTCAGCGGTTATGTGGATGTTAATACATCAATGTAAGAGTGTCTTTCCCTTGGCTATTACTCTAAGTAGTATAAAAGCAAGGTTCCTGCATCAACATAGGAGTGTCTTTCCCTTAGGTGCTACTCCACATAGTATGAAAGTAAGGTTGTTCTATCAATGTAGAAGAGTCTATCCTTTGGGTACTAATCCATGTAGTATGAAAGTAATGAATGTAGAAGAGTCTTCCTCATGTGAGTAGTGATTTACCGTATATACTCGAGTATAAGCCGACCCGAGTATAAGCCGAGGCACCTACTTTTGCCACAAAAACCGGGAAATCTTATTGATTTCGAGTATAAGCCAGGGTGGAAAATGCAGCGGCTACTGGTGAATTTTAAAAATAAAAATTAGATACCAAATAAAATTACATAGGCAGTTTAATGTCCCCCATAGGCAGATAAAGGCAGTAAAAGGCATTTTAATGTCCCCCATAGGCAGGTTATAGGCATCTATAGGCAGTTTAATGTATCCATAGGCTGGTATAGGCGGCTATATGTCCCCCTAGGCAGGCTATAGGCAGGCAATTGCCCCCCATAGGCGGGTTTATAGGTCCTCATAGGCAGGGTATAGGCAGGTATAGGTCGTTATAGGCTGGTATAGGCAGGTATAGGTCCCCCTAGGCAGGCTATAGCGGGTTATAGGTCGCCTAGGCAGGCATAGGCGGGCATAGGTCCCCTAGACAGGCTATAGGCAGATATAGGTCACCTAGGCAGGCTATAGGCAGGTATATGCAGGGTATAGGCTGGCATGGGTCCCCCTAGACAGGCAATAGGCAGGTATAGGCAGTACTAGACAGTACTAGGCAGGGTATAGATAGTACTAGGCAGGTATAGGCAGTACTAGGCAGGGTATAGGCAGGTATAGATAGTACTAGGCAGGTATAGGCAGTACTAGGCAGGTATAGGCATCGTTTTAAAACAAAAAACAACCACTTACCTCGATCCCCGCTGCTCCGTTTCCCGGGCGCGCTCCTCGGTCTTCTCGGCACAGACGGGTGCCCGTCATCATGGCCGCGCACGCAGCGTGATGACACACGCTGCCTGTGCCGGAAACTCCGGACAGCCACGAGTCTGCGGCTGCCCAGAGTCCACTGCGGAGCAAGGAGCGCTCGCTCTCTGCCCCGCAGTGGGCATCTCTTCTCCTGCATGCGACTCCTCCGGAGCGAAGGGAAGAGATAGCCGACAGCGCACGGGCCACCGCAGCGCTCGAACGCTGTCAGCTGATCGGCAATCAGTTATTTTGCCCCCCTGAGGAGTCGCATATAAGCTGAAGCGTCCCTGTTGGCGCACGAGGCCAATCGAGCGCCCGAGCGCTGACAGTGACTCGAGTATAAGCCGAGGGGGGATTTTTCAGCACATTTTTTGTGCTGAAAAACTCGGCTTATACTCTAGTATATACGGTAAGTAGTACAAAAAAGTGAGGTTGCTCCATCAATGTTGGAGTGTCCTCCCCTAAGATACTTCTCCACATACGGTAGTATGAAAGTAAGGTTGCTCTATCAATGTAGATGTGCCTTTGGGTACTAATCCATGTAGCATGAAAATAGGGGGGGACATGTATGAAAACTGTCTATGTCTAAGGCTGTCTTTGTTATCCATAGCAACCAATCAGAGCTCATATAACCAATTGGAACTCCCCTTTAATGTCATATACCATGTTTTTCCAAAAATAAGACAGGATCTTATATTATTTTCATATCAAAAAAGGGCTAGGGCTTATTTTTTTTTAACATGACAAGTTCTGGGTGCTGGGACATTTAGGGCCACATGTATAAAAACTGTCTAGGTGTAAGATTTTCTTTTTTTGTCCATAGCAACCAATCAGAGCTTCCATTTCATTTTTGCAGAACACTATATGAAGTGAAAGGGGTGCTGTGATTTATTTATATGGGCAACAAAGAAAGTCTTACACCTTGACAGTTTTCACACATGTCCCCCTTAGTTCCTTGGCAGCTGCTGTGAAACTACAAGTACCAGCGTGTATATACACACACGTACACCCCATGGTTTTTGACTATAGGGTATGTACTGTGTGTATATAGATAGATAAGCACACACAGTACATACCCTATAGTCAAAACCCATGGGGTGCATGTCTATTCTCAGTGCCTTATCTTGAAAGTGTTTCATGGTGGGGAACTACAGTCCCAGCAAGTTACAGTAGTCATACTTCAAGATAAGGGATTGTGTGTGATTGGATAAATGTGTGTGTATACAATGTGATTGTGTAATGGTGTGTATATATTGAACTTTGTGCAAAAAGAAGGAAAAGTTTTACCAGCTCACCAGTCGTAGACGCACGGATGTGCATGGAGCACAAAAATTGCAATAGAAAAAGTAGGAGAACATTCCAGCCTCTTTTTAAAATCGATGCCATGAGGAAGGGCCCGTGAGGCCTGAAACGCGTTGGCGGTTTTACTCTGTTGGGGATCTTGAATCATGTCCTGCGAACACAAATAAAGTAAGAATTTCGATTTTAAAAAGGCGCTGGAATTTTCTCCTACTTTTTATATATATGGAACTTTAACTTACACATTGCACTCTATGGCATGGGCTGAAGGACCTGCGAGTCATGTGACTGTGACGTCATCTCAGCTCCTTCCGCCTGAAAACCCTGGAGGTTTCCACAAGACCTCCAGTCTAACAGGCTGTGTATGGGGGTAGGCGGGGCTCATGAATGGCACTGCCCAGGAGTCGGGCACCAGGTGACATCCCTCAGGAGGCGATGACTAACTAAGGCTTACTTTTGGAGTAGGGCTTATATAGAAAAGCCTACTCAAAGAATCAGTGAAAATCAGGCTAGGGCTTATTTTTGGGGGGGAGCTTATTTTTGGAAAAACACGGTAGTACTGAAAAGGGAGCTCTGATTGGTTGTTATGTGCAAAAAAAGACTGTCTTGGATCTAGACATACATGTGGCCCAAGGTTCCTCCATCAATGTACGAGTGTCTTCCCTTTGGGCACCACTCCACTTAGTATAAAAGTAAGCTACACAATTACATTAGAAACTGGAGTTTGGTGTAAAAATGGCTTCCAGGCACAGGACGGAGCTGATTAGCAGAAGAGGAGCAGAGGCAGATTCATAAGCAGTTTTGCTTTTATTGAAATGAGAAAAAATAAAAATGAGCAAATTTCCCTTTTGTGTGCATGGAACGCTCATTCTGTTGTGGATTTTTACCATGGGAAGTGACCTTTTTTTTTTTTTTTTTTTTATTATACATAACCCAGAGTAAAATCCACAACAAAATCCAAATCTGGATTTTGTTGGGATTTCATCAAGGATTAGCTGCAAGATCCACAATGTAGCTACTGCATCCAAATGAGACTGCTTTCAATATAATATCCCAAAACGTGTGCCAATCTGCAGTGTGTGAACCTGCCCTTGCAATACAGTTATACGGGGAATAGAATGTGTAGCGTATCAGGAGATGCATAGAAATTTGTATTGAATGTCTCCAGGGAGCAGCATGACAGATAACCCTGCAGCACTGTGCTCTTTATGTATGCAGCTATACGGTGGCACCTCTGCAGCCCTGAGCTGAGAATCATCTGTTCTGTTTAACTATCTCTTTAACAAAATCTAAAATGTGACCTATTTTAATGTTAGTTGGGCCTATATATCTTGTGCGCATTTGCTTAACAATTTTCTTTGCTGTGAAGCTAGAAAGCATCTTTTTGAATTTGCTTCAGAAGCTTGATGCACTGCAAGGTAATACCACAAAATACCATACAAGAAACAAGGCAAAGTAGGCGGTGGAGGAGGTTACTTGATTTTATTGCTTTTTCTTTTGATGTGTACACTCACCGGCCACTTTATTAGGTACACCATGCTAGTAACGGGTTGTACCCCCTTTTGCCTTCAGAACTGCCTCAATTCTTCGTGGCATAGATTCCACAAGGTGTTGCAACGATGCTCAATTGGTACCAAGGGGCCCAAAGAGTGCCAAGAAAATATTCCCCACACCATGACACCACCACCACCAGCCTGAACCGTTGATACAAGGTAGGATGGATCCATGCTTTCATGTTGTTGACGCCAAATTCTGACCCTACCATCCGAATGTCGCAGCAGAAATCGAGACTCATCAGACCAGGCAACGTTTTTCCAATCTTCTACTGTCCAATTTCGATGAGCTTGGGCAAATTGGAGCCTCAGTTTCCTGTTCTTAGCTGAAAGGAGTGGCACCCGGTGTGGTCTTCTGCTGCTGTAGCCCATCTGCCTCAAAGTTCGCCGTACTGTGCGTTCAGAGATGCTCTTCTGCCTACCTTGGTTGTAACGGGCGGCTATTTGAGTCACTGTTGCCTTTCTATCAGCTCGAACCAGTCTGCCCATTCTCCTTTGACCTCTGGCATCAACAAGGCATTTCCGCCCACAGGACTGCCGCTCACTGGATGTTTTTTCTTTTTCGGACCATTCTCTGTAAACCCTAGAGATGGTTGTGCGTGAAAATCCCAGGAGATCAGCAGTTTCTGAAATACTCAGACCAGCCCTTCTGGCACCAACAACCATGCCACGTTCAAAGGCACTCAAATCACCTTTCTTCCCCATACTGATGCTCGGTTTGAACTGCAGGAGATTGTCTTGACCATGTCTACATGCCTAAATGCACTGAGTTGCCGCCATGTGATTGGCTGATTAGAAATTAAGTGTTAACGAGCAGTTGGACAGGTGTACCTAATAAAGTGGCCGGTGAGTGTATGTTGTAGACCAATCTTTAGTCCAGTGTGTGTAGATATAATTTATATGTAAATTCCTATTCTCTGGATATCTAGTCTTTAAAGGGGTTGCCTCGCTATAAGGATTGATTTTTATGTTAAAGATCTTGTAAAAAACAAGTCCCTTTGCAATATGTGTCCATTAAGGGGCCGTTCACACGGCTTATTTCGCCGTGGATTGGAGCCGTACTGCGCGCCGGATTTGCGCTGCAGTACGTCGCCAATCCGTCGCAGTAATTACGGTAATCCACCGTTCTCATAGAGAACAGTGGATTCCGTCGCTCCTGCCCGCTCGGCGAATCCGCCAGGCGGGGAGAAAGTCACCTGCACATTATCCAGGCACAATACGCGCCGTGGATAATGTAAGTCTATGGGCCCGGCGGGCCGCGCCCCCGCCCTGCCCCCGCAGCCGCCCCTTATTCAAGCCGGAATTGCGAGCGCAATCCGGCCTGCAATTACGGCTTGAATAAGCCGTGTGAACACGGCCTAACAGTATCCTACCTATTCTGAGACATTACCTCTTGTATGGGCTGCATCAGCTCCTCAGGTCGCTATAGCTACAGACCTGTTTGATCTCTCCTGATAGGCTGCCAGCACCGGTCGCTATGCTATAGCTACAGACCTGGTGTCCTCAGCAGCTTGTCACTGCAGCCACCAAAACCTAAATTAAAAAATCAAACCGAGAAAACAGGACTAAGATGAATCAATGTGTGAGACAACCCCTTAAAGGGGTTGTCTCACACATCCTTTTTCCATAGACTTTTTGCTAGAGGTTGTGCCCACCTTCCCCCCACTCACTTCTATTAGCCAGAATGGAGAGTTTCACTGGTTTTGATGGGTGCCATGTGATGGAGAAAATAAAATATGAAGCTGCTTCCCCCAGCAGGAATGGTTGATTGTGAAAAGACCATACAATGAGACCGCACATCAGTTTGTTGCTGAATCTTTTAAAATACTTAGAAGTTGCCCCCCAGTGAGATTTGCCCTATCTAGCGCTATTATGCGAACAATTGGGGGTTAAACAAACTGGCATTTTTTCCCTGCTTATGCATTAATATGCACCTATGATTCAAGATTTGACTTATGTATTTATGTGCATCATTATTGATACATTGTATCCCTAAGATAAGGAGTAACTTTTGTAATTACATATTCATTTTTATTATATTTATCATTAAAAGGTCTATTTTAGGACGTTTCTTTATTAGTTGTTGACGTTATAGTCGGGGATAAAAAATTTAGTTTTTTTCACGTTTTTTGTGTATTTAGGATAGCACATTCTACTCACTTTGCTGTGGCAATGATGAGTTAATATTAGAGAGATATTGGCTGGGGCAATGGTAAGTTAATACCAGAGGAATATAGGCAACAACATTGAATTATATTAAGACGTCTGTTGATTTTATGTGGAACTTTTCATGTAGGCAATATGTGTTAAATTTCTTCCACACCATTGCGGTGATCTTGTAACAATGCTAGCAGAATTCTAAGGCGATGTAATTTCTAGCATTGATTTATCCGTGACATCAAACTATCTTGTTTTAATTATTTATTTTAAGAATTAAATATCAGTTGACATTTATACTACTGCAGCATTGTTAATGGGTATTGAATGGTTATCTTTGGAGCCCTTTATGCCGGCAGTATGTATTGAATCCTATTTACATCACTGTGGCAATATTGTTACGGTATTATGATCTTTTTCAACAGAATACTTTTTTTTGTATTACATTATTTTTTAATGTTATGTTAACTGATGGGACATAGTTAGTAATAATGAACTACGGATCAGACAATGTGAATCCAAATGATCATGCCATTTGTTTCTTTGAGCTTTTCATGTCGTAATTGTGCACATAATTATTTATTCACTTTTTTAATACCATGTATATACTAATGAGATATTAGCAATAATAACTAATTGGAGAGTCAATACTGTGAATTTAAAACATTTATGCCAGTAGTTTTTCGAGTTTATTGTATTGAGCGTGTATTTGGAATTATATTTACATCACTACGGTAATACATATGTATTATTTGGCATATATGTATATATTACACATCTTTCTACTAATTCAGACAGACATGTAGCAGGTGTATTACATAAGCTTACTATTGATGGTTGTTTACATTTTCGTTATTGTTGTGGCTGTTGTTTTTTTACTTTTTATTCTTCTTTACTGATGTTTGACATAACATTCCCCTCTGGTATTAATATAAATGAGATACTGTTGTGGTCATTTTTTTATTTTTTTTATTTATTTTCATTATTATATTTTTTGTTGAGATCTAGGCAGCAGCGTGGATGTTATATGTATACGACTAGTGTTTGTGGTGTGCTATGATTTTTGGTAAGCTTGTATTTTTATGAGGCTTGCCTGCATGCCATATGTTCTACCATATGCCTACATAGCTAAAATCTATGTTATCACAGTTTTCCTCTGCGACAATGAGATCTTTAAATAACAGATATGCAACTGGTGTACACATATACTGTATGTGCGCATTGATGGAAGTTTCAGGGGTTGTCTCACTACATTGACTCATCTCAGTCCTTTTTTCTTGGTTTCATTTTGAATTCAGGGGCGTGTTTACTGGCTTCTTCTAGGCTGCAGTAGAAGCCAGGTCTGTAGCTATAGCAACCAGTGCTGGCAACCTATCATGAGAGATTGAACAGGTCTGTAGCTATAATGACCTGGGGAGCTGATGCAGTCCATACAAGAGGGGATATCTAGGAATAGGTAGGACACTGTTTATGGACATATATTGTAAAGTGATTTGTTTTTGCAAGATCTTTAACATAAAAAGCAATCCTTGTAGTGAGAAAACCCCTTTAACATCATTGTTATTGTTGTCGTTATATCCTTTCCTTACTGATGCCTAGTTTAATGTTCCACTATAGTTTTAATATAGGTTGTATTTTGCTTTATTTTCTGCATTGTTTTGCATATTCACTTCTGAATGTTGCTGACATAGTGACTTTTCATAACTTTTCACAATTTCTTCATTGCTACAACTCATACAACAGAGCAGATTTCATGTAGTCACAACTGGGATTCGCTGTGTGACATATTTCACATTATTACAAGGATTGTCATTAGACTATTTGTTACCATGTTCACTTACAATAGACTGTCTTGGATCTAGACATACATGTGGCCCAAGGTTCCTCCATCATGTACGAGTGTCTTCCCTTTGGGCACCACTCCACTTAGTATAAAAGTAAGCTACACAATTACATTAGAAACAGGAGTTTTGGTGTAAAAATGGCTTCCAGGCACAGGACATAGCGGATTAGCAGAAGAGGAGCAGAGGCAGATTCATAGGCAGTTATGTTATTATTGAAATGAGAAAAAATAAAAATTAGCAAATTTCCCTTTGTGTGCATGGAACGCTCATTCTGTTGTGGATTTTTACCATGGGAAATTACTTTTTTTTTTTTTTTTTTTTTACATAACCCAGCGTAAAATCCACAACAAAAAACAAATATGGATTTTGTTGGGATTTCATCAAGGATTAGCTGCAAGATCCACAGTGTAGCTACTGCATCCAAATGAGACTGCTTTCAATATAATATCCCAAAACGTGTGCCAATCTGCAGTGTGTGAACCTGACCTTGCAAGAGTTATACGTGGAATAGAATGTGTAGCGTATCAGGAGATGCATAGAAATTTGTATTGAATGTCTCCAGGGAGCAGCATGACAGATAACCCTGCAGCACTGTGCTCTTTATGTATGCAGCTATACGGTGGCACCTCTGCAGCCCTGAGCCGAGAATCATCTGTTCTGTTTAACTATCTCTTTAACAATATCTAAAATGTGACCTATTTTAATGTTAGTTGGGCCTATATATCGTGTGCGCATTTGCTTTACAATTTTCTTTGCTGTGAAGCTAGAAAGCATCTTTGTAATTTGCTTCAGAAGCTTGATGCACTGCAAGGTAATACCACAAAATACCATACAAGAAACAAGACAAAGTAGGCGGTGGAGGAGGTTACTTGTTTTTATTGCTTTTTCTTTTGATGTGTATGTTGTAGACCAATCTTTTTAGTCCAGTGTGTGTAGATATAATTTATATGTAAATTCCTATTCTCTGGATATCTAGTCTTTAAAGGGGTTGTCTTGCTATAAGGATTGATTTTTATGTTAAAGATCTTGCAAAAACAACTCGCTTTGCAATATGTGTCCATTAACAGTGTCCTACCTATTCTGAGATATTTCCTCTTGTATGGGCTGCATCATCTCCTCAGGTCACTATAGCTACAGACCTGTTTGATCTCTCCTGATAGGCTGCCAGCACTGGTCGCTATTATCCTTTCCTTACTGATGCCTAGTTTAATGTTCCACTATAGTTTTAATATAGGTTGCATTTTGCTTTATTTTCTGCATTGTTTTGCATATTCACTTCTGAATGTTGCTGACATAGTGACTTTTCATAACTTTTCACAATTTCTTCATTGCTACAACTCATACAACAGAGCAGATTTCATGTAGTCACAACTGGGATTCGCTGTGTGACATATTTCACATTATTACAAGGATTGTCATTAGACTATTTGTTACCATGTGCACTTACAATATACGTTTGTTACTGTATGTCCAGCTTTGACAATGAGGTGTTTGGGTTAGTTCACACGCCATCATGTGGTGTGTACCTGTGCGTGTGCCACAAGATGTTGTTGTTTTAGAAGTATGTGCTGGCCAGCACGTAATTCAGAAGTGCGCTCCATTATCCCCAGTTTCACTTCTTTCACCCGGCGATCAATACACGATGGGGAAGACGGAGGTAATTCATCTCTCTGAGAACTCCGCTCGGAACAAGCCTCGCCATGGTCGACCAAAGAAATTGCATGCACATGCTCAAAGTCCTATCCTTATTGTCTTTTCAATATAGACATATGAATGCTACCAGCATTCGCTATATGCTGTATAGGTTAAAAGGGTGGAGAGGCAGCCTGGCGGTGCTCAGACCATGTGCATTGCATGGCTGTCATCCCAGAAGGAAGTCACTTCTAAAGATGATGCACAAGAAAGCCTGCAAACAATTTGCTGAAGACAAGTAGACTAAGGACATGCATTACTGGAACCATGTACTGTGGTGTGATGAGACCAAAATAAACTTATTTGGTTCAGATGGTGTCAAGTGTGTGGCAAAAACCAGGTGAGGAGTACAAAGACAAGTGTGTCTGCCTACAGTCAAGCACGGTGGTGGGAGTATCCGTTTTGAAGGCACACCAAATTTACGTGGTTATATAAGCTGTAGGTTGACTACATTATGTCAGTGTCATATCTTCAGTGTTTTCCCATGAAAACATATAATACACTATCTACACAAATTTGAGGGATTTACTCACTTTTGTGAGATACTGTATATTAGATACACAGTAGGGCAATTCTCATAAGCATGTTTTTGGAGCATGGCATATCAAGTACCAAATATTAGGCTAGCCATGTTACAGGTAGCCTACCATATTCCACCTGATTCAAAGTGACCACCAGTTTAAAAAATCGAGTATATGCAATAAAGAGAAAAAAATTACCTTAACCAATTACTATTAACGTTTTCCTCATAAAATCTCTGATATTATTCATGTTTAAATTTTATGATATGTTTTTAATACTATCAATGTCATCGACCCTCTGTTGATAAATACATCTAAAGCCACTGCTCAAAATGTAGCTAGAGGTTGAAAGCTTGAAAAAATAAAATGGTAAAGTATGGGTTCAAATCGGCGTTCCCAGTGGAAACCCATGCAAACATGGAGGTGCTGTCATCTCCCCTAGGATTCCGGAAATCTATGCGGAAAGGAAGCGGTGATAACCACTGAGCCAAAAGGTTTCCATTATTTGAATAGTTTAAAGCAGGAATAATTGTATTCCCTTACCGCATTACCAGTATGAGAAGTCACCTTGAAATTTCATGAGTTATTAAACCACTTTGCATTTGACCTAAAGCTTTTATTTGGGCAAGGTGCTCTTCAGTGATTTATAATGCATTTTCATCCAAAAAGACGAGCAGCTCACAGCAAAGGTTATATCGTATATAAACCCCAAAGCGCCTGAATTCATCTGAATATATATAGGTTTTCTATATAATGCTGCCTTTTAATCCTCTTGCCACAATGTTTTCAAAATCCAGCTCTTCATTTGCTTTGCTCTCTAGATTTCAGCGGCACATACTGAATTACATGTTTTCAGCTTCCATCGCTACGGTGGTTAGCTCCGTCACTGACCTGGGTCACCAAACATTTTCCTATTAGTCACTAATGATATACGAGCAGAAATATGTTAATTTTATTCTGTTTGTTTAGCTCAGAATTCCATTACATGTGGAAGCTTAGAAACGATTTCTCCAGGTTTATACAGTACACTTCCTAGAAATTCTTAGTGCATTGTCTCCCACATTCACTGTAAGGCTATGTTCACACGATGTATTGTGGTGCGTACAGTACGCGCCGCAGTACATCGTGTGTTTCGGGAGCTCGAGCTGATCAGCGCATACTCCCGCAGCGCAGGGGATGGCAGCCCGCCGGCCCCATTGACATTCATTACTCGCGGCACATATTCGCCGCAAGTAATTGACATGTCACTTATCTCCCCGCACATACAATACAATGGATTACGCCTCCTCTCCCCGCTTGTACAATACGATTGGCATTGTATGAGCGGGGAGAGGAGGCGTAATCCTTAGTTCTCTATGAGAGCTATGGATTACTGTAATTTCGGCACGCATCTCGCCCGCATTAGAGCGCAAATACGCGGTGAAATGCGTGCTGAAATTATGCAGTGTGAACATACCCTAAGGGTTTTGTGCTGTCGAATTGTGAATTGGGATATGAGGCGGGATCTCACGACCAAAAACTGCATTGTCATGAGACGTTAGTGTTTTTGTTTTTTTAAAGTTGATTTCAGCTACAAGCATTTTAATTCTTAATGGCCATATGGTTTTACAGCAAATAAGAGATTTCCTAACCGCCATTGCCAGCCTGGATGGGAAGTGCACTGATTTATAAGTGCATTTTTGCCCATGCAATGGCTGCACCTTGGCAGCAACAGAGCCACAAAATGTAAACCCGGCCTAATAGTTTTTGCAATTTTTTTTATAGAGGAAATCTACTTTTCGGAATCTGGCATCAATATTTGTAAACTAAAACCAGGAATGGGTCCTGAACACAAAAGAAGTACAAGCCTTTCCATTATAGTTTTTCTCTCTGAAGGTTTCGTTTTTGGTCTTGCATACACATGGGGATGCAAAATCCACATCAAAATTGCCATGTGATCCCAGCCTTAAAACTGAGCTCTTGTTACCGTAAGATTTCTTTTTCCAAGTAATATATTTTGAAAATGCTTAAAGGTCATTTGATGTCCATAGTGTTAGGGTGGCCAACATTGTACTGTACTTCAGGCTACATGGTGTCTGCCCAAAATCCCTGACCTCTTCTCATAATGGTTAGACAGAGTGATGGTGAAGTTGTGTGATAGTTCAGTTATGGGTGTTCAGTTAAAAGAAATGGTTTGTGAGAGGGGGTTGGGGAAATAATTTGTGATGGTGGGGAATGAGAAGCAGTCTGTGAGAGAGGGAACCATGAAAGAGAAGCGGGAAACGGTATGGGAGAAAGGTAAGGCTATGGGAGAGGGAACCAGGACAGCAGTCTGTAAAAGGAAAGAGGAGGAAATGCAGAAAGGCCTGAATAAGAGAGAGGATCAATCTGTGAGAAAGGGGGGACATGGAGAGTAGTCTGTGGTTGTGAATTGATAATGGTAGCAGTATGTGAGAGATTTGCTCTTATGGAGTAGTCTGTGTGAGATATGGATCTATTGTCGTAACCAATGAGAGAGGGGGACATGGGGAGCAGTCTGTGTGAGAGAGGGAACTATCAATATAGTCAGAGAGGGGGACATGGGGATCAGTGTGAGATAACGGGAGCAGTGAGATGATATGATAAAGAGAAGTCTGTATAAGGAGGTTGAGCATGGTGGGCAATCTGAGTGAGGGTCGTTGGGGAGAAGTCTATGCAAGCAAGAAAGGAATGGACAACAGTTACAAGTTGTGGCTGGAAGAAGCCTTAATGGTGGTGTGGAAAAGATGGAAAAAGGGAATGAATACAATCAAATATGACCTACATTGTGAGTCAAAAGAATGTAACTGTATTGTACTAACTTACATGGTCTGCAGAGCACCTGAGCGTTATAGTGGTATCTACCACTATGTGGTCCCTGTATGGTGGCCTGCACTTTTAACTTTGCCCGGCACCAAACTTTGTGTTTTCTAACTGAGACCGGAAGTCAAAGATGAGCATTTCTGGTCATGCGTCTTTGGCTTCTGGTCTCAGTTAGCGTGCGGGACGATGGCGGCAACATAGATTATACCTGGTGAGTAACTTCCTTTCATTCGTATTGGCTATTAGACCAGATCATTTAATCATGTCAAATTCACAACAGGTATATAAGAGGCTGTTGGTCAGTTAACATGTAGCTATGACTAAGAACAGGTGTTCAACTGCTCGAAACGTGTAAGCTGTTACTCGGTGTGTTTCTTACCTGTCACCTTCTTGACTGCACGATGCATCTTGTTTTGATGCAAGTACCTTAATAAAATTTGGATTTTTTTATCTGTTGAGATCATTTGGAACTGTGCTGGAAAAATACTCCTTTTTTTCTCTAACTATTGACTAGCACGCATGTGCGCTAGTCAGCAGGGCGGCCAGCTCTTCTATAGTATTTGAAGTAGTAAGGGAATGTCATGACTTAGTGCCATACACAATAAAAATATACATTTAAAACACACACCCAAGGGTATGTTCACACGGCTTAAATTGGCACGCATTTCGCCACGTATTCCGCTTTATACGCGACCAAATGCGCGCCGCAATTACAATTCATAGCTCTCATAAAGAGCTATTGATTACTCATCTCCCCGTGCGTACAATACGATTGTATTGTACGCACGGGGGGAGAATTGACATGTCATGCGTGTCAATGGGGCAGGCCCCCCTGTACTTTGGAATTATGCTGATCAGCGCATGGTTCCAAAACACATAGCGTATTGCGGTGCGTACTATGCACGCCGCAATAAGCCATGTAAACCTACCCTTACACAGAAAACACTTTAATAAAGTATATAAACATATTTCAGCTCATAGTGAGCCTAATTTATAAAAAGACAAGACCTTTAAGAATTACAAAAACAAAGAGTAGCCTCTGCTACATGTACAAGAAATAAAGCAGCAAATTTTACTTGCATCCACGCTGGCCCTCATCTTTTTCTTGTTGCTGAACTTTAAGAATTACGTTGTCTCTTGAACTCTTGGGGCATGTCCCCACGGCTCGGGTTTGCAGACGGTTTTTCAGAAGGTTTGCTGTTTTGCAGACCGTCTGAAAAACCGGCCGCAAATGAGCACAACGGGGCTCTATGGAAAACCCGTGCAGCAGTCCGCACTGTACGGGTTTTCCGCCTGAAAACCATTGAACATTCATATTCTTCCGTCCGTTTTTCGGATGGAATATGTGCATGTGAATGTGAAGGGGGAGGGCTTTTCTCCGCTCATCGGATAAACCGACCGGTATTTGTCCTCTGTCGTGGAGATGAGCCCTTATGGTGCATTCACACGGCAAAGGACAAAAACAGCTCTGTTTTTGACTCGGCGGAACTGTCCAATTCAAGTGTTTTTTGGACGTTTTTTGGTATTTTATAGTTTTTGAACGGCTGTTTGTCACTGTTTTTGTTCCGGTTTTCCAAGCAGTTTTTGGACTGTTTGTCAAGCTAAGTAGTGTACCAAGTGCAAACGTATTCCTGATTGGTGCAAGAAACCATGTGATTTTTTTTCTTATCTCCACATTTTAACAATGATGCACAAAGGCCAACTTTTTCACTCTCACTTTTAAGCACATGTGCATGTTAACAGCATAAAAATTTGGTTATTTTAGGCTAAAAAGAGAACTAATAGACTCATTGTCACTCTGAAGTGCTTTGCAGGACCTTCCTATGTTAAAAAAGTGCAAAAGGACCTGCAAAAACTATAGGTGGGATCATTCATCACTTTTTTTTTGCAAAAAACGAAAACCGCCAAAAACCGCTCACTCACTTTCTGAGTGATTTACATTGACTCCAATGTTAATTTTCAGTTTGGAAACCGGTTGGAAGAACGAATATGTTCTATGTTTTTTGGACCGTCAGGGGTGTGAAAAACAGTTCAGTGGGGACTGCTGAACGTTTTTCTATTGAAGTCTATGGGGGAGCGTTGCTTGCAGATTTTCAGACTGTTTCTAAAACCGCAAACCGTCTGAAAAACCGTCCAAAAACCCTTTCCATTGGGACAAACCCTTAGGTGACCAGACGTCACCCAAAGAAGGCCAATACTGACCGAAACACCTCTGGCAATGTTTATTCCTTGACACATGAAATCTTACTTTGATGAAAAATTAGACATAAATGAGTATAAAAGTAGTCCTCTAAGGCAGTGATTTTCAACCAGTGTGCCGCGGGGAAAGTTCCCCAAACTATGGTGCGCCCTGTGTTTTGTTCAGGGCCCTTCCTAGGGGCGGGCAGGGTGTGCGGTCGCCCGGGGCGACGAGGCTCTGCTCACCCGCGGGGGGCGCCGCGGCGGCAGCCCTGTCCGCCCGGAGGAGCGCCCCTGACTCTGCGTGACTGTTTTATAACAGCCGCACAGAGCCAGCAGCTGCCGGGAGGCGGCGGGCCGGATCTTCCTGTCCTGACTCCTCCCTGTATCAGCGTCACAGGGGGCGCACAGCTACTCACCGCGCCCCCTGTGGCTGGGTCTCCTCGGCTGGCAGCTCTGCCGCGATGAGACCCTGGGAGCTGCGTGCAGCGTAAGCAGCGTGATGACGTCACGCTGCTTACACCGCTCTGCAGCTCCCACTGCTGAGCAGCTCCGGACCGGAACGCGCGGACCCGGTGAGTAATCTTTTGTTATTTTATAATTACTTACAGGGGGCATCACTGGCTACAAGAGGGGGCACACTGGCTAAAATGGGGGCACCTGGCTACAAGGGGGCACCTGGCTACAAGAGGGGCTCACTGGCTACAAGGGGGGCACACTGGCTACAAGGGGCATACACTGGCTACAAGGGGGGCACACTGGTTACAAAGGGGCACACTGGCTACAATGTGGGCACACTGGCTACAAGGGGGGCAATCACATGGCACTCTACAATGGGGGCATCACTGGCTCTACCAAGGGGGGCACACTGGCTACAAGGGGGCACTCAACTGGCTACAGGGGGCATCACTGGCTACAATGGAGGCACATTGGCTACAGGGGTGGGCATCTCTGGCTAGAATCGATATTATTAACTATATGTATAATATGTACTGTTTTAGTGTCATTTTGTGCCATTTTGGTTGGTGGTGTAAAAAGTGTGCCGCGGCTCAAAAAAGGTTGAAAATCACTGCTCTAAGGTATAAAGGAAAGGAGTGTTGTGGATTTACTGTAATAGATGACTACCAGGATTGCAAGGCATTCCACAGAGCACTATTGCTTCTCCCATAGAAGATGTGCAGTTCTTGCCTCTATCGTTGAACGCTCTACTAGGCTCTGCAAAGTGGACCTGACACTTCTATTCATACTATATTATATGCTGTTGATTCCTGGCTCAGGGCAAGGGTTATATAACATGTACTTAGCATCATATTGAACTCAGTGGAAATGGGCTATATTTTGCATTATTGTATCTTCCAATTAATAAATTCAGCTCTATTGCATCCTTATATAACGTTCCAGGTCACATCACAATGTGATCTGTGGTTTTGTCACAGAACCGAGGGTGAGCCTAGAGCAGTGGATGCCGCTCTGAGGAGCTTAATAACAAATCCTGCTCTCACTGTAATCTATACTGTAAAAATGTCTAATTAAAATGATTGGTATGGTATTAATATGATATACTTGATTCCTGTAACCGAAGCAAGGATATTATTTTAGCCATGGACACAGTCACCCTGCATAAAGCTGTGGCTTGCTACAGTGCATATTCTTCCCAATTGTCTTCTCCTGAAACTTTAGCAACCTTTACAGCTCCCCTGTGCCCATCCATGTTCCAGTTATTTTCTCTCTCCCATTAGGCCTTGAAGTGTTAAGCATGGTCGCACATGAGTAAGTCTAACAGGATGGTCTGGACACAGGTAAGATACTTGTGGAAGTATATGGGAGGCCATTCTTTGCTGCCGAGCTTCGAGAGACCCCCATTAGCCCTTGCATGTTAGACATTAAGCCCTTTGATATCTGTAGAATCTCTTTGTGTCTCTGTGATAATTTTTTTGATAGATAAAATTTTCTATGCCCTAAAGTGGTGATATTAAATTAACCGAAAGGAAGCTTTCTCCAAAGTCTATTTAGCCCCTTGGCTTTGCATCTATTTTGTTCCTTGTGAGCCATATATTTTTCATTTTCAGGTTGATGCAGCTGTGTGAGAGCTCGCTTTTTGCGGGATGAATTGTATTTTTTAATGTCGCCACTGTGGGTACATATAATATATGGAATAGATTTTTCTTAAGGAATTAAAGAATAAAATTTTTTTTGCCCTGTGTTTTGGCTTTAATTTTTACAGCATTCACCGTGTGGTGCTAGCTTTGTGCTGCGGTTTTATGCTGTCCTAGTTTGAGACCTGTGTTGGGGTAATTATGTTTTGGCAGGGCAAGCTGTAGTTTCTGTTGGTACCCTTTTCAGGCACATTCAATTTCTTAATCGCTTTTTAGTAATTATTTTTTCTTTGAATGTGAAAGTAACCAAAAAACAGTTATTCTAGCTTTTTTTTTTTTTTGCCTGGGTTGACATGGCGCGCTTTTGATGTGCAGTTTGTAGCAAAATGCTCATAAAAATGCATCTAGTGTCCCATTATTTTCAGTGGGAGTATATGAACTGCTGCTTATAGTTTTGTGGATTCTAGTTCCATGTTGTGTAAACATGTTTGCTCCTGTCAATTTTCCATGCGTTTTCCATGCACATTCAGCATAGAAAACAAAGAGAGCCAAGACTTGGGTGAGCCTTATTTGATGGGGCTTATCTGCATCCTAATCACTGTAAATGCTGCGTGAAGAAAGAAGTGAAATACACAGCAGAAATCCAGGAGCGTTCCTTGATATTGTATAACACAACATATATATTTCCTGTGAAAAAATACATTGTGTGAATCCAGCCTTAGGCTTACAAGTAACTTTTAAGGAGCTCACTGTTTGTATGTTCCAAATTTAATAAAGTCTATTTAATAAAATCTAAAAATATACATTACTGAACATATAGCTGGTATAAAAAATAGTGAATTTCGGGTATCCGGTACGGCCAGGCTTTTCATAGAGAAACATGCAGGATTGTTAGATCACTTCACGTTCCATGGATTAGAGAGGGTTAATAGGCCTGGAGGGGAGGTGACTGGCTGACAGCTGTCAGACTCTGAGAGGCTTTTTGGATATTAAATCTTGATGTGAGGATCCCGTGTGAGGTAAATTATAGAAGTGATCTGTTATATATATTTCTCGTTGTTGGGTTCTGATAAAACGTCGACAGCATGATATATATGACTGACCTTTATGTTATGTGATAAGTTTTCTTTAACATATGCTTGTCTCGTAATGATTCCTGATTTGGATACCATGTAAAAAGGAAATGGACCAGGATTGGTTCGTTGTTGCTTTTAAGTAATGAAAATGTAACAGAATTGCTGTGAACCTTGAGTGGTTCGTAACGTTAATTCTTTGAAAGACGGACCTGACAGGTGCGATGGAAACACGCAGCGGCGATCTCTCATGTGAACGCCGCTGCATGTTCCTCATTGCGGGCAGTGATAGTCGCTGCTAATTGTTAGATGCATCCGAACAGCGCATGATCAAACGGATGGAAGACGCCGTCTGAACAGACCCAAACGTTATCTAGACTGGTTTCGGTATAATACTAAAACCACTCAACATTCTATAATAATCTAATTATCTAAAAAATTAATACATTTATTAGTTAAACCGTCTATAATTTCTATAAACACCCATTCTATATTAAAAAAAACTGCTTTTATATAATTCAATACATATAAAAAGTGATTTATAAGATTAAACACATGTAAAATGCTGGAAGCGCCCTCTATTGGGCTTCATCTGAAACACATGTAAAATGCTGTTAGCTCCCTCTATTGGGTCATTAGGTTACTAAAGTTCAAACCATTCTTCTAGCTCAAATTAGACCTCTAGTGGCCGATTTAGTGTATTACACTTCAAATTTTAATCCAATGCGTTTTTCGGATGCGCTTTTCATATCAAAAGCGCATCCAAAACGTACCCAAAAGTATGTTGCGCTTTTGGATCCGCTTTTTGGGGCTCCAAAAGCGCACCCCATTGTTTCCTATGGGGACTTCATTTGCGTAAAACGCAAGTAGAATTGACATGTAATTTCTTAAAACTAATCCGAAAAACGCATTGAAAAGACGCAAGTAAACACGAAGCAGCAATCACTCGTCTGAACGGAGATTCGTGTTTTATATTGAAATGTACAATGTAAATCACACTGCACAATGTTAGATACTTTTTTTAGATCCGTTTTTCGGACCCAAAACGGATCAAAAAACGGACATGAAAAACGTTGTGTGAATATACCCTAAGCGTGCTGTTTTGCCCTGCCGTTTTTTATGTCCATGTGTTCATGGATTTGAAGCAATAAAATAATGGATTTTATTCAATGTGCAGAGAATTATTCCTAAGGATATGTTCACATGGCGTCTTGCAGGCGTATAGCGGCGCATACTGTGTGTTACCGTGATACGTCTGCAAGACGCCTGTTACTTCAGAAGTACGCGCTGGCTTTCAAAATACTTCTGAAGCGCTCCCCCTGACGTTCACTTTCCCTGGCGTGTAAACGGCGAGAAGCAGTGACACCCGGCGCGTAATAGGATAGCTGTGAATTAAAGTATTTGCGGAGCGTACTTCAAGCGTATTGCAGCGCAGATATGCTGCGAAATATGCTGTGTGAATATACCCTTGGGATCCTCTGATGTCATACACTGCAGTACTTCTGTATTCCTGTGTGTCATGCTTATTAGTATGAAATAGTACTGAACTGAGAAAGAGCTGGATGGATACTCTATTCACTGCTGTATTGTTAAACTACAGCTTCGATTAAGTGACTACAACTGCATTATTGATAAATGGTAAAATTAATGATCTTGTGGTCTCTTAAGCTGGATCAAACAGACTCTATGGCTGCCACTTTTGTTGCTCAGTTCGAATAAGGCCTCGTGCACAAGGCTATATTGCAGCTCCATTTTATACAGAACTGTACTTGGGTGTATGTAGAGGTGCATGAGGCCTGATCCAGAGGCATTTGGAGTTTTTCTTTTGTCATATTCTATGCAAATCCGATAGAAAAAAAACAAACTAATTTGATTTGCTCTATTGGATCACATATGGACAGAGGTATTCTTCCCTGGAATTATTGCTTCTAGTGGCCAATAACTCTTTATATGCATCACCCAATGGAGCGTTAAATGTATTATGTTGGCATACTGATTTCCACAGAACAGCCTCTATGCCATAAGGTCTAAAGGGCAGATATATGGTATAGATCCCTATTGCTTGAGTTTCCAGCTGTCAAATGAAGAACATAACTGGCTCAAGTCTTTCTGATCTCTGATGTCAATAATAATTTAAATATAATGTAAAGAACATACCTTAGGTATACGTCCAAATCATCAAAAAGGTATTTAGATGTGTACTTACTGTAGCCATAGGTGATGATTGAGTGTACTCTACTTTTGAGTGTTTGCTCCGTTTCATTCTGATATCTGTTTTATCTGTGTAATGGAATAATGTAAATTATGTTTTTCTACCCCACAGATAAAAGGTATACGAGCATAAAACAGACCAAATAGTCAGTCATAGGTATACTGTACTACATTTGGTCCATTATAGTCTATGGTATGTGTGAGGGCAATATTTATATCTTTTATACGATATTATATATATATTATATAATATATATATATATATATTATATTATATATATATTATATATATATATATTATATATATATTATATAAATTTGTTTTAGTCAGTCCATAAGAGCAGGATGTTTCTATAAGATCTCAGCAGAAAGGAATTTAAATTTAGGGCCCGTTCCTTACTGAGACATTTTGGCACCAAGATGATTGATACCACATGTGGTTGACTAAAGGAGCCATTCATCCATTCATCAAAGCCTTACTCCCTGAAGAAGCTTCTTTGTTTCTGTAAGGAAACACCCATATGGAAATGTTACCTTTAAACCAACGTATAGGAATTAGTTTTTTTTTTGGTTTTTTTTAGGTAAAGACGATTTATTCTTGTAGAAGAAGGAGGGATTGGGTTATAAAAGTTGGAAACTACTTTGTCATGAGATACAGGCTACTGACTGTAACGGTATGTGTCTTCCAATGCTTGCATTGAATAAATTTTGAACTTTTCTTTACCTTCAACTGATTTTTAATTGGAAAACCCGATCAACATCTAAACGACGTTTTGGCGGCTATAACATATGCCATGGTTACACTGTATTACAGTACCTCTTTACTAGTAGACCTGTAATCGGGAGACATGCCTTAAAATAGATAACCTTACCAATACACCATTCGCTTCTGTAAACTGATATTTCAAATTCACCATGGTCCTTTAATGTAAATGATGAATGTAGATAAATATTACGTAGTTAGTTTGTAAAGCTCAAAAAAGACAGATGTCTATGCAGTTCAGCCTATTGAACTATGCTGTTGATCCAGAGGAAGGCAAAACCCCCATAAGGTACAAGCGAATTGTTCTCGTGTAACGGAAAATTCCTTCCTGACTCCAAACTGGCAATAGGAATAAATCCCTGGATCAATGACCGTTCTCCAGAATCCTACTCACTGTAACTTGTTAGGTTATTGCACTCTAGAAATGTATCCAGGCCCTTTTTGAACTCATTGAGTCCCCAATAACAAGTTCCTCTGGCAGTGAGCTCCGTACTCTCACTACTCTTACGATATAGAATCCTCTTCTACAAACCTTCTTTCCTCTAGACGTAGAAGATGCCTCATTGTTATGGATCTAGTCCTGGGTAGAAGTAGATCATGGGAAAGATATATTGATATATTTGTTAGGGCTGTGGGGTCAGTAAGCCAAAGCTCTGACTCCTCAATTTCCCTAACTTCTACTCCCTCATACATAGCGACTGTTTAAGTAAAGTAAAATGGTAACACCAGGCTTTTTCTCACCTTTATGATGCAGTAACCAAGCTATTTAGGTAAAACGTAAAATATATTTATTAAAACTTTAGAACACACAAAAACTTAAAATTGTAAATATGCAAAACGCTGCAGTAAGTGGGGGGAAAAAACAGTTTGCAGTCTATGAATTTGTTCTGAGAAATAGTATCGTCTCCAGCAGATCCTTCATAGATGACCTCACATCTGATCTCATTATTTCCAGGCTAGAGAATGGCCTCTCTACACTAACTTGGGTTGGTGGCAAAGCGGTGACCCCAGGGGCAACATCTCTAACAATTTAAGGGCATAAAGGAATTGCCTTATGAACAGTCTGTTTGCTATGTGGGTGGAATCTTTTCCCCTTCAGCAACACTTTGCCTGCTCCATGTCATCCAAATACTTTTCAAAATGAAACTGTTCATCTGATGAAGCTGAAGATAGGGGAGCACTGGCAAGACCCAATTCCTCTTGCGCTTGGCACTGCATTGAACTAACTTTACCAATAATTATTTTATATTTTTGGAGTCTGAGTCGGTTCATTTAATAAAAACTCAGACCACCAATTATTGACACTGACTCCGACTCCACAGCCGTGATATTTATGCATTTTTATTAAGTCACCCCAAAGCCAAAGTAAACTAATTTTTTATTATTTTTAATGGGTATTGTAGTCCTCCTAATCCGCTGAACCTTTCCCAGCTCTACAATGTCTTTGTTGTGCATTGGTGCCCAATACTGTACACACTATTCCATGTGTGATCTGACCAGGGATTTGTATACTGATACAACTGTGTCATCATGTGCATATATGCCCCTTTTTAAATACACCCAATGATCTATCTTATTTGCTTGCAGCAGCTGCCTGACATTTGTTGATAGAGTTAAGTTTACTGTCCGCTAAATTTTCCTTGTAATTTTATTGCAATGCCATTAGTAAAGCCTTTTAACTGTATACAGGGCTGCCATCTGGTTACTGCACTCAAATTTTGACTAGAACATAGCAACTATTGTAATTCCCCCTTTTTTCTAATAATAATTTTGTATGCTCATTCTCTGATTGCCAAGTACTTTTATTTTTAATAATGTATTAGGATTATAATTTTTCTACATCCGGTTTAATGACCCTACTAATGATATAAATTCATTTAACTTTTGTAGTGTGACCACTGCAGTAATGAATGGTATTTGCATTGGAACTGCTTTCAAGAAAGTATTCATAATGTGAGGATCCCTGAAAAGATTGTGTTGAAAAGTACTGCATGTCGAGATCTCTTTAGTGGGCTGTAGAAGCTTCGAGGTATTAGACGAAATTGATGTAACACTCTGCACGGCATAGAGACTTCTTATAATTCAAGTGTAATTCTGGTCCAAGTCTCCTTTTGAGAGTAGAAGAATTGTCACCTGGAGATGGCATTGACTGATGTCTATTGGCTTCTCTACTGTTTGGGCAAGTAATTTGCTATAATGCGTTATAAGTCATGCGGGGAATAGTACTGTTAAGCAGTTTACTCCTTAAAGAATCACACTTGAGTGCCTAAATAAAATAGTACCTTTCTAGGCTTTTCTAACTATATTTGACACCAAATGTAATATGATTTTTTTTTCTGCTCAGTAAGTCACTTTGGGTACAAGTATTGAAAATGTAAAAGGTTGCATGCCGCGGTCTCTGCTTCGGACTGCAGAAACGCTTGTGTTCCTGAACCCCGCTCCGTTCAGTACTCTCCTCCCCCTGCTCCTGCTCCGCTTTCCTCATCTGCGCCAGTGCACCTACCCTCTCAATAGCGCATGTATACATGCTAACTATTTAACATTTAAAGGGCCAGCACACCACTTACTACCTGCCCCAGGGGCTTTATAAAGATACCTCCCCCTACATTCCCTGCCAGATTGTTGGTGTTCCCTAGCTTGCGTTTGTACCTAGTACTTTGTTGTTTGCATTCCTGGTTTTGCAATTGGACGTCTGACTACTTTCTTCCTGCCCTGACCTCCTTTCCGGTTACCCAACAACGTCTCTGTTCTCTCTGTACTTCGGTTATCACCACGAGTGGCCACACTAGGGATAGCGACCAGGGAGTTCCCAAAAGCCAAGTCCACCTGCCTTTCTGGCAGGCTCTGATGACAATGGGGGCTCCTTAGACTCCACTACCTGGCTTAGTTAATGTTGCCTCTCGCAGTGATCCAGTGGATCCACCACATGCCTCATGACCGTTAACTACGCTTTGTATTTTGATGTAACGCTCTGCTGTTAAATTACTTTAACTTTATACTAGGCGGAGAAGTGAGGGATTTTAAGATCTAGAAAGGTTATAAATATATTTTTACTGATTTCACTTTCAATTTATTTTCAGTCTTTGTAGCATTGAAAAATATTTCCTGGTACCTCGAAACTATTATCAAGCTGACTGTTGACTGATATGTTATATGTAAAACTTAATATTTTTGTTATCCACACAAAAACCAAAGCTACATTGCAATTTTTCAAAATTTCTCTCTTGATGGTAAAAAAAAATAAATATATCATGGGTAACGCTTCTGTCCAACAAGGCCTTCCTCAAGCCATTTACGGCCATAAGTACTTAAAAGGGGTTTTCTCATCTGGCTGTTTTATAGAACCTGTTCTTCACAGTCGGATTCAGGATCCCGCTTACTGTTAAGGCTGTGGGTGGTTCTCCAGCAGTGACTGACCTTTTAGCTCTGCTGTTCCTGCCTAAGCCTGTTAGAGGGACATTGGTGACAGAAGGGTTTTTAACAGCAGGGCACAAAGTAATGGCTCTAAAGGGTTAGTCTCCCAGTAAGACAGATAATCAAAGTCTTTTGCTGCTGATGAGACACCACGCCACCATCCCAGTCAAGGTTGCTGGAGCCGAGAGAGGTATTTGGTAACCTAGGGAAGCTTCTGTAAACAAGCTGGAGGTATGAACTACTCTATAGTTGAAATGAAGCAAAATCAGAACAGCAATGAATTTGATAATAACCTTTACTTGCCTCTGCGTACATGATTTAAAGGGGTTTTCTCGTTACAAAGATCATATCTCCGATTATGGGAACAGTAAAATTAAGCACTTTTGTAGTTGGTTTGCATTACCTAAGCATTTAGTATAGCAGATATGAGCTTTACTCTGCCTCAATAGCTATTTTTTGCAGCTGCTAGTTGGGACACGCCCCCTTTTCTGTGATTGGCTGGCTGACCTTTCATTCAGCCTGCTGGGACACGCCCCCTTTTCTGTGATTGGCTAGTCGGGACATGTCCCCCCATTGGATTTTGCCCCTGGACATGCCCCCTGCACTGTGATTGGCTGACTGACATTCCATTCAGTCTGTTGGGATACGCCCCCAGACAGGAAATGCCCCGGACACTCCCCCTACACTGTGATTGGCTGCTTGCACACTCTGTGTTTACTCCCATGTGAGCTGTTAAAACCGAAAGTAAAACCAGCTATCTGAAAGGGCTGATTAATTGAAATGATCTGACTAATTACTGACTGTTTAGCTTTTAAATCCCTTCATATAACACTGTCTTATATCCTGTGTTTAACACAGTCACACAGTCTCCTGCCTGATAACAGAAGGGTAGGGGGAGGGCAGTGTGCATTCCTCACATGTGTTTCATCAGTTCAGGCTGTGTGTGTAAATGGTTATAGCACAGCAAGGAGCTTGTGGAGCCTGGAGATGAAGGCTCTTTAGACACATGAGAACACTGCAGGAAGCTGTATAGCTGTCCTCTACAGACAACCTTCCCTTTCGACTGCTTCACACAGAATGATGATGTCACAGCTATTCATTGAGGAGAGACACGCCTCCTGAGACAGAGACCCGCCCCTGGATTTCAAATTCAATCTCATAGAATTAGCTGAAGAGCACGAACACTTCAAACGATAAAACCCCTTTAAGCTAGTCGATCAGATGGAAATACCCCTACCTGCCTAGTTAAGTTGATAGCAAAGGCTACAGGAATTGTAAATTGAGCTGTTCTATCCTACAGACCATTCACAGTATAGCAGATATAAACAAAATACTAAATGGGAACAAATTCTAGGAGCAGCAGTACGCTGTATTTGTAGAGCGTAGTGGCTGAACGCCGACTCGGTTATGGGTTTCACATCCATCTTTGGTGCTATGGAGGATCACATTTTTCAGCATAAGACCCTTAGAAAACAGACATCTGAGAAATATATTTTTAGAATGGGAAAACCTATATGAGTTTACTTTAAAATAAATCCATTTGCCCCTTTTGGTTTTCACCACGCTCACTTTCTGTGCTTCGTGGTGCTCATGGGGGTTTTGGGCCTGTGATCGGAGTTATGGGGGATGTCATCACAGCGTGGCCTTATGCCCTGTGCTCTAATGCTGCTAAGGAAAAACTTTAGCTGAGGGGACGTGTAAACTCAGAGTGTCCGGCTGTTCCAGCTACGCGCTCTGCAGACGGACGGGCGCACAAACTAGCGACCCCTTCCTGAGCTGTCATAACAAAAAAAAGGACAGCGAGTGCAGCTTCCAAAAACCGGGACACTATCTCCTCTTGCGAAAAAAACAACTAAGGAATGAGGGTGCAAGCCAGCCCCCGCTGTAAGCACAATCGGTCGAAAACCCTAGACTATCTGAAAACAGCTGAAAAAAATAACCACTTTTTTCCCCTTAAAAATTAAGTAAACCCCACAAAAAACATTTTTGGAAAATAAGGTTTTTTTCCCTTTCCCCTACAGTTTGAAGGAAAAAAGTCCCTTCTGAGACAGCTTTGATAAAGGGAAAAAGCTGCCCCTTGTATAAAAGGGGTTTATATGATTTAGGGCTAAAAAAAACCAGGGAAAATCCAAAAAGTAAACTGACCTCACCATACGAAATTGAATTTGCTTTTTACACACAGATACAGGGACTCTGTCAATCACTGAAATTTAGGCGGTTCAGCAGGTTTCTGTTTGTCCCTTAAGGGGGATTTTCAATTGTTTTCTCTTAAAAATAGGAAAGGGGGTTAAATAAGACTATTACCAAATACATTGCTGTTTTGTTTTTGCTTTCTTTCAGGTTTAACAATTCGTCTACTGCTTGTGTACAAAGTTCCCAAATAGCGACAACCTCCCGCTGTCGTTGCTTTAGTTTTGCTGTATTTAGGGCCCCACCCCCTATTTTATTTATCAACACGACTTTGACATGACAAATTTTAAAACCTTTTTGAGCTCTGTACCCTTTCTCCCCTACTGTTTTAAAAACATTTTTAGTCACAGGGGCCCCTCAAATTAGGTTCGGGCTAAAAAAAAATTTTTGGCTGAGAAGGGGGCAGGCTTGTAAAACACCTGAAAGGGAAATTCCTTTTTGAGATCCTGTTCAAAGGGAATTTTTCCTTTTTTCAAAAGAGCACCGCTTTCCCCCTCTTCACTTTAATTTCTCTTTAAAGGGGGGTTTTCCCCGAAAAAGGTAATTTTAAAATTAAAAACCCCCCCTTTTTTTTTTTTTTTTTTTGGGGAAATTTGAAAATTTTTTTTAAGGGGAAAATAAAACCATTTTCCAAACCATTTCACCCCATTTTTTTTTAAAAATTTCCCTTAAAAAAAAAATTTTTGGTTTTTTTTAAAAGGCCCTTTTTTTCCTTTAATGGACCCTTTGTTTAAAAGCTCATTTCCCAAGGGGAAAAAAAAGGGCCCAAGGGGGGCTTTAAACCTTTTAAATTCCCTGAAACTTTCTCAAACACCCACCTTTCCTTTTTAAGACCTACGGAGTTGTTTCGGAAACCCCCGGGGTCATTCTCCTTCGGTTCCCTTTTAACAAATTAGTAAATAATCAAAGGGGGTTTTCCCAAAAAATTTTTAAAAAGGGGAAATTTTTTAATAAGGTTTTTGGGGCATTATAAAGAGAAAAAAATTTTTCCACCTTTTTTTAAGGTTTTTGGGGCAGGGGATTTAACCCCGGGGGGGCCCCCTTTTTTTTGGCGGGGTAAAGCAAAAAACTTTCCCTTTGGGGGGGGGTTTTTATCGGGTTGGAATTCAAAAATTTATAAACCCCAAACCGGGTTTTTTGCCCCTAACAGAAAAGGGTAAAGGGGGGTCCTGGGAGGGGGGGTAAATCCTCCCGGGGGTTTTTCACAAATTAATTTGGGGCCAATTCCAACCAAATCACCCGCCCCCTTCGGGGGGGAACCCCCTACATAGGGGGGCCGAAGGGGGGGGGGACCCAATGGAAAGCGGGAAAGAGGGGTAAAGGGAAAAATCGGGCCAAAACCCCTTTAAAGGGTTTGGGGGCCAAAAAACACCTTAAGGGGGGGTTCCCTTTAAAAACCTAATCTGGAAAATTGGGGGAAAAATCCCTTTTTTAAAAGGGGTTTTTTGGGGGGGGAAAAAGGGTCCAAAATTTTGGGGGGAGGTGGAACCCCAAAAGGGGGGAATTAAATTTTTTGGCCAAAAAGGGGTCAAAAAAGGGGGGAAGGGGGCCCTAAGGGGGGGAAAAGGGGGGGGGAAAATTACACCCCCTTGGTTTTTCCCTAAAAACGGGGTTTTTGGGGGTAATTTAGAACCAAACGCCCAAAATTGGGGAACCCGGGGGGGGAACGGGACCCAATCGGGGGGCCGGGGGGCCCTTGGGGGGGTTGTTCTCCCTTTTTTCATTTTCGTTTTTTCCCTTGGGGCTTAACGATTGCTTTGGGGGAAGGGACGGGAATGCCTTTTTTCCTTTGCCTTTTTTTTTTGTATGGAGTTCCCTTTTGGTTTTGTTTAATTTTGGCAATTTTTGGGAAAAACTTTTTTTTCCGGTTCCCCTGGGCTTTTCTGCTCACCCCCCCTTCCCCCCTGCGCCTTTCCCTGAAGGAATGAAAAAAGGGCCTGCCTGCGGAGTTTACCCTTCACTCATGAGAAAAATTTAAGAGGGGAAAAAAAAAGCTTATAGTTTGGGGGGAAAAAATACAGTTCCCCTTTCTGGGATTAGCAAAACAATTTTTTGCTAACTACAGAGACTGGTATCAGGAACTTTCGGGGGGAGGGGGAGTGATAAACATCAAGGGAGGTATTTGGGTTTTTTTTAAACAGAAACTTTAACGCCCCTTTTTTCAACCCTCAAAGGGGATTTTAAAAGCCTGTGGGGTTTGGGGGAATTAATTTTTGGGGCAAAACACCTTTAAAAACCCAAATTTCCCAATTTTCAAACCCTGATGTGGTCCCCCCGCATGTTTTAAAACTTTCATACTGGGGGCCTAAATTGGCGGGCTACTTTTTACATATATCATGTTATCAAGTACAAAAGGGGGAAAGGAATTATCAGGGACTGGCCCAGAATTAACCCTTCCGGCCACAGCCTATTTTTTTTTTTTTTTTTTTAAAACGTTCGTTTTTTTTCCCCCCCTTTCCCACAGAGCCATAACGTATTTTTTTTTTTTTCATTTACAAAAAACCTTTAGGGGGGGGCTTTTTTTTGCGGGCAAGTTTTTACCCCCAAATTTGTGTCATTTACTGTAAAATAAAATATTGGGGAAAATCCCCAAAAAATGTGGGGCAAAATGGGGAAAAAAAACAACTTGCCCCATGTTTGGGGGGGTTTTTGCTTTTTCGATTTTTCACCCTTTGGTAAAAATTTGTTTACATGGAGAAACCCAAAGCGTAATGCAGGGGAAACATTTCGGGCTCCTTTTAGAAAACCCGGGTTTATCATATTCCAGCAAAATTTTTCCCCTTGTTCTCAAAAAGTAGAAGTAGAATTTTTTTTCATTTTCAAAATGTTCAAAAAAAAGGTAAAAAGAGTTAACTTTTTAATCAGAACTGACTGGCCTTAGGAAATTTCCTTTAAATACCCTAAAATTTTTGAGATTTTTGGGTTCCTGTGGTCCCCGCTTTGCCACCAACCCAAGTTTAGTGTAAGAGGCTGTTTTACCCGGGAAATAAGGGGGATAAATATTTGAGGGCCTTTATGAAGGAGGACCCTGATGGAGGAAATATATTTCTCAGAAAAAATTTATCGACTCCACAAATGTTTTTCATTTGGTTTTGTTAAAAATGTTTTTTCCCATTTTATTGCGTTTTTTTCGTTTTTAAAAACTTATTACTTTTTTTTTATTTCTAAAGTTGTATCCAAAAAATTTTTACATTTCCCAAGAAAAAGCTAAAAAAGGGTTTTGAACTTTGTGATTTTCAGGTTTCCTATTCGCCTTCCTTAAAACTTTGAATTGGCCTACCTTATTTTATGGGAAAATTATCTTGGCTATCTCATAGCTAAATTTGATTTAAAAAAACTTTTTTTAGCTCTGCTTAGTTATCCCGGTTCTTTTCACGTAAACTGGGATTGTTACTATTTTTTCCTGGTGGGGGGGGACAAAACCTTCTTTTTTTTTTTTCTTCTTCTTGTATGCTACAAATTACAACCTTTTCCCCGCATTCCCCAATAGTCAGTGTGTTATAGGGTTTAGTTTCCCCCAAAAAAAAGGGCCCCGGTTCTGATTTAAAGCAAACCATTTAAGAAGATTTTCCCCCAAAAAAAGGAACCTGCATTTATCCAGCCATTGATAACATCTCTCCCGGGGTCAAAAAAATTACCAAACCGCATCATGTGAGGCCGTAAAAAGCTGGAAGAATATGAAACAAAAATCTGTGCCCTCCTTCAAAACCAAAAGGGGGAGGCCAAGGGAACAAATAGGGCTTTATTATAAGGGTTTTCAGTTCTGAAAAAAAGTGAAGAAGCCCCTTTCTTTAATATCAACATAAGGAAACTTGGGTTTGAGTTTTTCAAAAAAAAATATGAAAAAAGGGAAAAATTGGAAAAAGGGTTTATTTTGGGCATTAGATGAAAATCGGTAGACCCGGGGTCTGATGGGGGGCAGGGGGTGGGAAGAATCAAGGAAAAGGGGGGAACGGGGAAACGAGAAATTGAAGATACTGTCAGGGTTTGGTGGTGGAAACCTGAGTAAAATGGGGGTTTTTTTACAGCCAAAATGTTGGATGCTTGACCCCCAAAAGGGTTTCAGCTATATTTTAGTGCCCACTAATTTAGTTCTTCATTTACTTTAGTACTAGGGGATCTAAAGGCCGACATAATTTTTTTCCGCAGGACAATGGCCTGAAACAAAATCCCAAGGTTGGAAAAAGGAATGGTTCAAGGCAATGAAGTAAGTTCTGCTTTGCCTCCATATTTTTCCCGAACAACCAAATCTAAAACTTTGGGTAGAAAAATTGAATCAAAAACTTTATTTGTACCCAAAATTTCCGGGATGCAACCCCTTTTTGGGAAATGTAGAAAAGACCTGGGTCAGGTTTTTTGGGCAAGGGCATGTTGAATTTAAAACGAGATCCAGAAGAATTTTGGCAGTGCTGAAAGCCAAAGGTGGATTTACCCAATACTAAAAAGAAAAAAAAACATCAGAGGACGAAGAGTGGATAGGTTTAAAAAATAAAAAATACATCTTATTAATGACAACATAAAAAATTTCAGTTTGGGTTTTTTTAAAAATTTGGGGACATAAGGGGTCCCCAAAAAAAACTCCAGGCTTATGAAAATTTAGAACAATGCATAAATTGGGATAGATGGAATTATATATTTAAGGGGGCCCAATCAATTTTCAGGGGAGTATAAAAAAAATAAACAACTTTCAATAATAGCAGATGATTAAGAAATTTGAGAAAAATTTAAAAGGGGAAGGGAAAAAACCTGTAATTAGATAGCTGCAAAAAAAATTATGGTATTCTTTAAAAAATGCAAGAGATCCCAGCATGAAAAAATCAAAGCACAAAGTATATAGATAATGTGAGGGGGTTTAAACCCAAAAAATTTTTAGGGAAAACAGGGTCCTTTGGGGCCAAAATATATCACGTGTAGAAAAAAAGTGCCGATAGTAAAAAAAAATATAGCAATTTTAGATACTCCCAGGGTCAAAATGCAGGTTTGGTATAGAAAATAAACCCCAAAAAAAGAGAGGAGATCACCAGCATGGAAGGGAAAAACCCGGCCCCGGGCCCCAAAGCGCGGGTTTTGCGGGTTTTGCTTCCCCCCGAGGAAGCATATCCGAAAAAGGGGCGTTGGGGCCGGGGCCCCCTTTTTCTTCCATTTCTGGTGATCTCCTCTCTCTTTTTGAGGTATACTTCTATACCTACCTGCATTTGTTTTCCAAAGGGGGGTATCTATATTGCTATATTTTATATACTTTTCGGGACATTTGTCTACACTTTATTTTATATTGAAACCCCTGGATCCTGCTTTCTTAAATCTTTGGGGAAAACCCCCTGCACACTTTATCTATTTTACTTTGTGCATGATTTTTTCATGCTGGGATTCTTTTTTGCACTTTTTTAAGTATACCATAATTTTTTTTTTGCAGCTTTT
>JAODAL010044384.1:0-32915 GCA_025379985.1 Phyllomedusa bahiana
ATTAGTAAGAGTAATAATATTAAACTGTAATTATAATAGTGAAAAATAATAATTATAGCATAATAATAATAGAAAAGTTACATGATGATAATAACAAATAGTAGTTAAAAGTAAAAAAAAAAAAAACAATAATTCTAAAAGGGAAAAGTAAAAAAAAATAATAATAATTATGGTCTCGCAATGCAGTTACATTCAGGCTGATGACAACACACAACAACCCCCGCCAAAACCCAGGGGGTAGGAACCCTTCTGTTCTATGTGAGCATGGGGACTCACCGCACCCCCGTTCCCTGACCTGTCAACCCGCAAAACACCTTCATTACAGGGTAGCCCCACGGGCCATCTAATGGCATCAAGGTCCTCCTGAGGGTTGGCCGATTTACCTTGGCACCCGTTAGGGACTAAAGAGCCCTTGCCGGGCGGGTGGGGTCAGGGGTCCTACCTGCGCACCCTCTAGTTTGTGGGTCCTGGGATCGTATTGTTGGTGTCTGGTTTTTTAGTTTCTTTTTTTTTTGCACATATCGATAGTGCGGGACTTTATAAACCCCTGTCCTTATTCCATTTTTACAGGTGAAAATTTGGGGAGTCTGTGTGACCAGATAAATATCATGACTGCTTGTCGGAGCCATGACCTAATACTCCAGGTAGGATGATGTCTGGTTACCTTTCTAATTTTAAACCCTGACGTGGGTGGGTGTAGAATTCTCGACCGATACAGATGTGCAGTGTGTTAAGGAGTTTGGGGGCATCCTGGAAAAACTGGTAGTGTGTGAGCTGGGAGTAGAAGACTTTAATTTCCAATATGGAAATTTGGGGGGAGAGATGTCCAAGGGCCCAAAAAAAGGATAATGTAGTGATGTTGGGGAAAGGGTAGAAGGTCAGCACGGTAAGTAATGTATGTAAGTGAGCACCAGCGAATGTGAGTAGTCTGGGGATAAAACGGTGTAAAAATCAGGGGTCGTCAGATAAGTAAGTATGTACAGTGACTGCCAGCGAATAGTGAGGCAGCCCTTGGGGGGGATAATTGGTGTAACTCGGTCATACAGGTAAGTAATGTATTAAAAGTGACTGCACCCGCAGAAAAGTGAGCGCAGTTGGAGGAAATACAGGATGTAACCCGGATCTAAAGGGTAAGAATGTATGTCAGTGATGCACCTGCAGAATGTGAGTGCGGGGTTGGAGGAAATACGGATGTAATCGGATCAGTAAAGGATAAGTAATTTGTACAGTGACTGCCCAGAGAAAAGTGAGGCGCTTGGAGGATAATTTCGGATGTAACTCGGGTCAATAAGGATAAATAATGTTGTTAAAAGTGACCACCGAGAATAGTGAGCGCAGTTGGAGGATAAAACGGAGTAAATCAGGATCAATACGGTAAGTAATGTTGTAAAAAGTGATGCACCGCGAATAGTGAGGCGGGTCTGAGGTAATAAGGTTGTAATCAGGATCGTCAGGATAAAGTATTATGTAATGACTGCCCCGGAATAGGAGGAGTTTTTGGAGTATAATCAGGTGTAAAGGATCAGTAAGGTAAGTAAGATGTAAAAGTGACTGCACCAGAGAATAGTGAGTGAGTTGGGGTATAAGGTGTAAAATCAGGGTCAGTACAGGTAAGTAATTATTACAGTGACTGCACCCGCAAAAAGTGAGGCAGTTTTGGGATAATACAGGATGTAACTCAGGTCAGTATGGATAAATATGTTTTTACAAATGACTGCCCAGCAGAAAAGTGGTGCGTCTGGAGGTTAAAACAGGATGTAAAATAGGATCGTACAGGAAAAATAATGTATGTACGTGATGCACCAGCAGATGTGAGGCAGCTTGGAGGATAAAAACAGGATGTAACTAGGATCAGTAAAGGGTAAGTAAAAGTTTTTCAGAAATGCACCAGCAGAAATTTTGTGAGCCAGCTTGGGGGTTAAAACAGGATGAATCAGGGGCAGTAAGGATAAGTAATTATGTCGGCTGACCGCAAAAATAGTGAGGCAGCTTTGAAAACAGGATGTAATAGGGTCAGTAAAGGATAATATTTTAAAAGTGACTGACGCAGAATAGTGAGGCAGCTCTGGAGGAAATACAGGATGTAACTCAGGATCAGTACAGGTTTAAATAAAAGTATGTCACGTGACGCAAAGCAGAATAGTGAGCGAGCTCGGGTGTAATACAGGAGTAATCGGTCAGTACGGATAAGAAATTTTGTACAAGTGACTGCACCGCAGAATAGTGAGGCGCTTGGAGGTAAACAGGGTGTAACTCGGTCGTTCGGATAAGTTATGATGTTCGTGACGCACCACAGAAAAGTGAGTGAGCTCTGGGGTAATACAGGATGTAACTCGGTCAGACAGGTAGTAATGATGTACAGTGCTCACCCGCAGAAAGGAGTGAGCTTGGAGGATAAAACGGATTAACTCAGGATAGTACAGATAAGTAATTTTTTACAGTGACTGACCGCAGAATGTGAGGCAGCTAGGGGAAAACGGGTGTAACTCGGATCAGTACAGGTAAGTAAAAGTATGTAAAATGACTGACCCGCAGAAAAGTGAGCGCAGCTCGGAGGATTACAGGTTTTAATCGGTCGACGGATAAGAAATGTTGTCGTGACTGCCCCAGCGAATAGGGAGGCAGTCTGGGATTATACGGGTGTAACTCAGTTATACTAATAGTCACTCCCCCCCTACTTTCCTATTCCCAGGTTATTTGGTTGTAATATGTATCTTTTTTGCTGAAAAACCGGGGTTGTATCTATATAAATCCTTCCTCCTGTTCTCACGCGGTTAGCTCGGGGTTTGTGCGATGCTCTGGTCTTCTCGGAGGTGAAGGATGTAGTGCCCCCCCTGTGTTGGCCTCCTTTGTGTCTGTCTCTGGGGCTGGTTCCTTGAGTGCAGGGTAGAGGCCCCTTCCTTTTTCCCTTTTCAGACCTTATTACGGGGGGTGTAGTAAACAAAAGGGTTTTTTAAAGGCTTTTGGAATTTTCATGAACAAAATTTAAAAAATACCCAACCCAAAAAATTACAAATTCTAAATAGTCACATTGTTTGACCTGTGTGTGCACCCCGGACAGCAGCCAGCGGGGCAGAGTGACTCTATAGGGTCTGGTGGGGTTGTCCCAGGTTTTGGGACCGATGAAAAACCCCCACCCCCCCTGTGGAGGGCCATAGAGCAACCCCCCACCGGGGCCCAAATGGATGCACCCAAGGCTGGGGGCCAAAGACCCAAACCCCTCCGGGCCCCCCACTGCTGACTGCCCCCACAGGGGGGGCTTTAGGCCCCCACCTCCAGGGGCCCCAATGCTCAAGTGGGGTTTGGGGGAAAAGTTTGGCTCTGCTTTCAACCAAGTCGGACGGGTGGACATCTCTATGCTCCGGGGCCCCATACCGTAGGGTTAGCAGGGTGCGTGACATCGGGTCTTTGCTCCGGGGCCCCATACACAGTAGGGTTAGCAGAGGTGCAGTGAAAACCCGTCTGCCCCGGGGGCCCCCATACACAGTGGGTTGGGGCAGAGGGTGCAGTGACATCGTCTGTTTTCGGGGCCCCATACACATTTGGGTTAGCAGAGGTGCAGTGTTTATTTCCCCGGGGCCCCATCCGTAGGGTTGCGGGTGCAGTAAATCCGTTTCTCCGGGGCCCCTTACACAGTAGGGTTAGCAAAGGTGAGTGCTCTGTTCCCCGGGGCCCCCATACACAGTTGAGTTAGCAGAGGTGCGGGGACATTGTCTTTTTGGGCCCCCCTCACACGTAGTTTTAGCGAGGTTGGTACACCCCGGCTCCGGGGCGTACACAGGGGTTAGCGGGTGCGTGCATCCGTTGCTTTTGAGCCCTAGACAGTAGGGTTAACGGGGTGCAGTGAATCCGTCTGTCGGGGCCCAAAACAGTAGGGTTAGCGGGTGAGGCACCCGTCTGCAACGGGGCCCCATACAAGTAGGGTAGCAGAGGTGCGGACATCGTCTCCCCCGGGAAAAATAAAAGTGGGGTTTTGAGGGTCAGTGACATCCGTCTGTCGGGGGCCCCAACAGTGGGGTTTTGCAGAGGTGCAGGGGGACATTCGTCTGCCCCGGGGCCCCATCCGTAGGGTTAGCGAGGTGCAGTGACTCCTCTGCTGGGCTGTATAGGTTGGGAAAAATTTATTGGGTTTTTTGTCTTTTGGGTTAAAAGATTATGATGTTCTTAACTGTATAATTTTTAAACAAAAAAGGTTCTAATAAAATATATCTCAGGGAGGGCTCGTTTATATACTTTCACTATTGTCTTTTTCTGTTCAATCCTTGACCCTTTTTTAACTCTGTTTCAGTAATAAATGTTCAAAGTGCTCCCCCCCTATGCCCCGAGCTGATTTTACTTCTTTCCCCCATTTTCGGACCCCTCCCCTGTATGGTGGCACAGCTGTTTGAAGTTTTGTATTGCTGTCAACGTTAGAAACCTTTTATTACATGGAGTGAAAAAAGAATGTCTATTGTTGGGTCATTTGACGTGAGTGTTTTAGCTCTGACGATAAAAACCGGCTTTGACACGGAGGGCTTCTGCTGGGGCCATGTTGGTGCCCCCGCACCCCCCTTTGTGGTATTGGACAGTGGTGTACATAATGTACAGAGGGGTCCATTTCATGTGCCGAATTTGCATCTGTAACACTGTAACTGAGTAAGTATATTGCATTTCCCTTTTTTTTATTATTAACCTTTCATTTTTTATATTTTGTTTCTTTGTAATTATTTCTTTTATGTAATCAAACGCCGCTTACAATTGGTGTCGAGTGGGATTGGGCTCAAATTATACAAATTTTTTTTTTGGGAAATAGTGTGTATTGTTAGGCGATGTTTTGGGGGGTAGATGACAAAAATGGGTCCAGTCTTGATGAGTGATGAATGAACAAAGTGCATAAACTCGATTGTTTTCCATTCCCATACCCCCATCCCCGGGAGGGGCCCGTGTAGGTATCTGTATTGCGTTTCCCTTCCCCCCCTTTTTAATTTGGGAACTGGCCCCCCCCACTTTTTGTTACATTGATGGTTTGTTTTTGGGTGTAATTTTGTATATATGCATCACATTTTGGCCCTTTTGGGTTTTGGCCGTTTAAAATGTGAATTAATACAGAATTAAACCCCGGGTTGAACAAGGATTGCAAGGTAACAGGTACTCTTTTTTCCCCCTAAAAACTCACTAACTATCTCACCCATCTTTTTTTTTTTTTTCCATTTCTCTTCTCACTCTCCTTACCTAATTTTTTCCCCAAAACCCTCGCTGGGCAATTGGGCCTACTCTTCCCCGCATTTCCCTCTCACCTGTCTGTGCCACCAACCCCTTCCCCGTGCTAATCCCCCCCCCACACCAACAAACCCCGCCCAAAATACAGTTATCCTCTCCCCCCTGCTCACCCTCTCCTCTCCTTTTGGCTTCTGGGGACATATCCCCCAACCAGGGACCCCCCACCATTCCCATTGTTCTCCCCCCCTTTTAACAGTTGCCCATACTAATTTTGTTTAAACCCCCCCCAACCCGAAGCACATCCCCCTGCCCTGTCCCCCCCTTTTTTCTCCCCGGAGCTCTTGGAACCCGGTTGTAGTAATAAACTTCCTACTTTAAAAGATTTTATCTCAGCAACTTTCTTCCCTTTGGTCTGATGAAACCGGGGTTAAACTCTGACACCCTCTCCCCCGCCCGCTGTCTTTTGGCGGCCCCTTTTTACCCCCACCCCCCGCTTGGTAACAAGCATGGAGGAGGTGTTGGCTCCTCCCGTCTGACATTGTTCCCTTTGTCCCCTCTCCACCTCTGCCTTCCCTCACCTTCCCCTTGAAGTGCACTCCGTCCGCATTAGCCCCCCCAACCCCCAAGGGCGTCGTTACCCACCACCGGGCCCCTTCATGCCTTCCCTTTATCATTTGTTTCCCGGTTGTCCCTTTTCTCGCCACTGACATCCCAATTATCTGGGAGTTAAACATCCCAAACAACACACCCCCCCCCCCCCCTCTGTTCCAACAAAAATCCTTTCACTTGTTTTCCTTGCCCTCCCGTGGCCTCTGGAGCCCCTATAAAGATGGACACAACTGGCCTCATCTTACCCCCCTTGCCCCCCATCGATTTTAAAAATCCCCCCCCTCCATATTGACCCCAACCTGCTTACTTCTCCACATCTCCCCCCCCCTGCTCCTCTGCCCCTATCTGTTCCCCCCGCAAAAACCCTAAAAAACCCTTTAAACCCTGGCCATTCCCCGGGATCTTTTACCCCTCTTTTCCCATTTTCCTCAAAAAATAAACCCAGCGCAGCCCCACTTTTAAAAACCACACGTTCACCACCCCTTGCTAAGTGCCCCTTCACACACAGTAAAAACCCTTTAAAACCAACAGACCCCCCTGGAAAAAGGGCCCCCCACAAAAACAGCTGAGGCGCGTTCCCAGTTTTGGGCAGAACGCTGCGGGAAAAGAAACTCGCCCCACTGGGGACCTCACCAAAACAAATCTTTCCCACTTTTAAATTTGCACCACCTCACCCAAAACCCGGGGGATATTTCACCAATCTATATCCCCCCTGTCTCAAAACCCCAGAAAAACTAAAAAACCACCTTTAATTTTTCCCCCGGGTCCCCAGCACATCCTCCCCCTTTTTCCTTTCAGGGGATGATTTTCACCACTCACTTCCTACACAAGATCAACCTTATCAGAGAAAGCTTCACCCCCCAGTCAAGCCCCCCTCCTCTATTCCCCCAAATGCTTTCCCCCTTAATTGTTTCCCCACTCTTACTCACGAAAATTTTCCCCTCTATGTCCCAAAACCAAACCCCAATACCCTTAAACTTACCCCTTCCCCTCCCATGTCATTCCCCGCCTTAGTTTCTGTTTTCATCCCCGCCCCCAAACCACCTTTTTAACTTTTCACTAAACCCCGGGAAACTTTTCTTCCTCCTTTAAACATGCTTTCTATCACTCCCCTCCTTAAAAAAAACCCTCCCTTTTATCCTTTCCCCTCTGGGCCAGTATAGCCCCCCTCACGGAAAAACCCCCCAACCAAGGTACCAAAAGCCTTTGCAAAGGCTAAGCCCCCAGCCATTACTCTGTCCTTCTCCTTCTAGACCTGCCCTCTGCCTTCGACACTGTCGACCATACCCTCCTGCTGCAAATCCTCTCCCCCCTCGGTATCACGGACTTGGCTCTTTCCTGGATCTCCTCATACCTCACTGACCGGACATTCAGTGTCTCTCACTCTCACACCACCTCCTCCTCTCGCCTACTCTCTGTTGGTGTCCCTCAGGGGTCAGTTCTAGGCCCACTACTCTTCTCTATCTACACTCTTGGTCTGGCTCAGCTCATAGCTTCACATGGCTTTCACTACTATCTATATGCTGATGACACACAACTCTACATCTCTGGCCCAGATGTCACCTCTCTTCTCTCCCGGATCCCAGACTGTTTATCGTCCATATCATCCTTTTTCTCCTCCTATCTCCTAAAACTAAATGTGGAGAAAACAGAATTCATCATCTTTCCACCGTCCCCCTCCATCCCTCCACCTGATCTCTCTATCTCAGTCAACGGCTATACACTCTCACCTGTTCCGAAAGTCCGCTGCCTTGTGGTAATCCTTGACTCCTCTCTATCTTTCAAACCACACATCCAAGCCCTCACCTCTGCCTGCTGCCTCCACCTGAAAAATATCTCACGTATCCGCTCATTCCTCAACTTCAACACCACAAAAATGCTGGTCCACGCCCTCGTCATCTCCCGCCTAGACTACTGCAACATCCTTCTCTGTGGCCTCCCGTCTAGCACTCTTGTTCCCCTTCAATCCATCCTCAACTCTGCTGCCCGTCTTATCCATCTCTCTCCTCGCTACTCCTCTGCCTCTCCCCTCTGCCAATCCCTTCACTGGCTACCAATAGCTCAGCGAATTCATTTCAAGTTACTAACCATAACCTACAAAGCTCTCCATGACCTCTCCCCTCTATACATCTCTGCCTTAATCTCCAGATACCTCCCCTCATGCAATCTCCGATCCTCACAGGACCTTCTTCTCTGCTCTCCCCATGTCAACTCCTCACATAACCGTCTCCAAGACTTCTCCCGTGCTTCCCCCATTCTCTGGAACTCACTGCCCCAACACATCAGACTCTCCTCCACCATCACCGGGTTTAAAAGCAACCTGAAAACCCATCTCTTCAGGAGCCTATAAACTACAATAACCTAGCAGCCACTGTGCTACCCCACAAACATGTCTTCCCCCTCACCTTCTGTCTCTTTCTCCCTCCTTGTAGATTGTAAGCCCTCGCAGGCAGGGTCCTCTCTCCCCCTGTTGTGCCAATTGTAAGTTACTCTTCATTATCATTGTACTTGTTTGACATATGTTATGTATGTAAACCCCCATGAATGTACAGCGTCCTGGAATCAATGGCGCTCTAAAATAAATAGTAATAATAATAATTATAATAAAAAAATTGAAACCCACTAGCGAGAAAGGGGGTCAATGTAGATATAAACATTTATCTGGAAATGTTAATTGTCGGGGGATTGTGAAGGGCCCTTTGAGGATACTATTCAGGGTTGGAAATTTACTAAATTTTAAACACTGCCCGTGTTTGTTTTTTCCTTCCCAAAGGGTGTTTTACCCCCAGATATGTTATTTTTGGGAGATGGAACCCAAAAAGGCTTACTTTCCAGCAGGGGACCAAATCAGTATTTTTAGTTGGCACGTGCCAGAGAAATCCCAGCCTACCTTTCTCAGCCCAAAAAGAGTTCCCCAAATTTTATTACACACACTCAGGGTTTTTTTAAACGGGTTTGGGGGTGTCCCAAAACCCTTTAAACCCAAAAATCCCCCCTCCTAATTGGCTCTTTCTTACCCTACTTTTTAAAATGACCCTCCTCTCTCTTTGTTGGGAGAGAAGAAAAAATTTTAAGGGGGGCCCAGCCACTTGGAAAACTGGGTTTTTTGGTTCCGAACACGGACCCATCTTGTGATGTAATAGACATTATAATAATTTACATTCTATAACAGTTACCCTTTTACAAGTGGGTTTACATATGGGGCCATTTTGCTAACACTTTTAAAAAGTGTATGGTTATAAAGGCAGTTTTTTCGTGCAATAAAAAAAGGGGACATGTGAGGTATTTTTTAACTGATTAATACATTAAAAAAAAGGGGGACCCCAAAGGATCACACATAAAAAAAAAAATTTTGCCCCCATCCACAAATCCCCCCCTTGAGATTTGGTTTTCTTTTTTAATTTTTTCCCTTGGGCCCTTGACACCACAGGACAAAGCTGTGTTGAAATGTCTCAACCTATAAAATCCTGCTTATAAAAGGGGGTTTTGGGCTAAATACTTTCTGGTGACCCCACTTTTTCCCACCCCCCTGCTAAATTTACTTCTATTAGGGGGGACGTCTGTTCTTTTTGGGGGCAGGCATATGTGGGGGGCAAGGGCCCAAAAAGGTGTCTTAAGGGTCCATGTCATTATGGGGAGCCGGGGTTTTTAGACAGCTGTAAGGGTGTGGTAGTGTTGCTGTCATGAAAATTGGGTCAGGCCGGGAAAAACTTTTTCTTATAGGGGGAATGCTTTCATCCAAAAGCTCTTCCAAGTAGTTCCTTTTAAAACAGGGAAAAAAACACAACCAACAATTAGGGCAAGAATGGAAAATGCACATAACCCAAAATTCCCCCAATTTGTACAAAAGCTCCCTCCATCCCTTCAACCAACTAAAAACCATTCCCCCCCAAGGGTCATTAAATCCCCGATTTCCCTTTTTAAGTTCGTGGGAAAGATCTGAAAAACTTTTTAATGGGCCACAGCCCCTTTTTAAACCGTTTGGTCCTGTATTTTCTGGGTTTAAAAGTACAGCAGGTTTTCCAATCTTTTTGCCACTCCTCCCTTTCCCCAACCCCAAATTCCAGTAGCCACCCTTTTTCTGCCGGGCAAACAGAAAGGGGGTTGGGCCCCTTGAATTGCCGGCCCGGGAGGGATCTCTGGTGAAATTTTTACAAATCTCTGTTGGTTATAATTTTTTAAGTTTATCCAATTACATTCTTATAAACCCGAAACCCTATGGGTTTTAGCAGAGATTAAAACCCCCAAGGGGGCCATTTGGGACCCTTGCCTTAAACTCATCGGGGCCCCCCCCTTGGGGGACACCTATAGCTTCAATTTTACACTGGGGGTCAAAATTGCCCTTTGGGGTGACTCCCCTTTGCTCCGGGTTTTCACTGTTTCCGGGTGGTGTGGCTATCCCCGGGCCCCTTCACTCAGTTGTAAAAAAGGAATTTAGTAGTTTGGCCCCGGGGGCACATTGCCCCAGTCCAGTTACTCCCCCCAATTAGCCCCTGACTTTGAGATCCCCCACATATCCAATATACACCCCCTTTTATGGAGAGAATTTGTTTCTTTAATTGCGGGGCTACTGATTTTTCTCCCATGGGGGAGCAGTACCCTTTACTGGTTTTAAAAGTTCCCCGGGAATCTGAATTTTTTTTACAAAAGGGTTTATAGCGGGTGTAAAAAAACGGGGTTTAAAAACTGTAGTCCCAAACCCCCAAAGCCTTGTTGTTTTGATGGTGATCGGGTTACCGGGCCCCTTCCCTTTTTCCTCCCCAGTCAGTGGGGTTTTTTGTGGTGGAGTTGGGGGTACGACTAAAAAAGACATTCCTGGGGTGATACAGGAAAAATTCTAGAGGGAAGTGCCCTTTTTGGGGTTTTAGCGGTTTGAGCGGGGCCATAAAAAGTTTTTTTTTTAATTGTGCGGGGTTGGCGGGATACTTAACCCAATTCCGCCACAAGTTTTCTTCATTTTGAACCGGGGGGGGGGGGGGGTTTTACCCCTTGGTTTTGTCCTAAAGAGGGGGGAAATAAAGCTATTGGCTGTCATGCCTAAAATTCCTGTAAAATGGGGCTTAAGGGGTTTTAAACCGTTTTGGGGGCTGGGACTCCCAACCACACCCCTTTGGGCTGTTTTTTTCATATCTTTCAGCTTGTTTTCTCTCAAAAATTTCCCCCTTTTGGCCCCCCCCCTGTTTTGTAAGCCCCCAGGAAAATATTTGCCCCATCAGTCTCTTGGATTTTTAAATTTTTTTGGGGTTAAGGGGGTTTCTTTAAAAAATTTTTGTTCGGGGAAAAGACCCCGGGGGTTTTTGGGGTTAAAAGATTCTTCCTTGCGTGGGGTTTCCCAAAAAGGGGGGGAAAAAGCAGTCCCCTGTGGTCAAATAAAACCTCAGTCATCCCCGGTTTTTCCTCCCACTGCACCCCAGTAGTACGGGAGCCCCCCCCAGTTACTCGCGTCACACCAACAAGAAATATACACCTTTGCAGTGGGGTTTTTGTTAAATTGTAATGTTGCACTGAAATGGGGCCCCTCGGGAAACAAACTTTACTGCATCACAAAAATCAAAAAAAAATGGGGCCTAAAATTGGCACTGGTTTTGATTTAAAAACCAAAAAAGGGCCCAAATTCCTCTCCCCTTTGGGTTTAAGGCCCCACCGAGGGGGTTCCTGCCCCAGTTTCAAACCCCAAACCAAAACTACTTAACATCGGGTAAACGAAAAGCATCTGCTTCCTCTGGGGCGGGACCCGACTTTTGCAGTGCGAAGGGTTGGTTTCCATTTGGGGCCTTTCCTGCCACTTGACAAATGTGGTCGTGGTCAGCAGGACTTGGTACGGCCCCTCAAACCTCGGCTCTGGGGTTTTACACACAAACTTCTTCCCGTAGGACCCAGTCCCCGGGGCTCTAGCTATGAGCACCCAACCCCGGGGTCGGGAAGGGGGAGGAGAAAATTTTTGAATACTTTTTAGTAACAAATTTTTAAACCCAAATGCAGTACATAAGGGGCCCATAGCATCGTTTTGTACTACAACTGTTTGGGGGTTAAATATGCCCCCTGCCTTGGGGGCACCCCTTTTAACGGGAAATCTCATAGGGGGCGAAGAGCCGCCCTACCCCCGGGGCGGTGTGCCTGACTCAAACCCAAATCCATGCTTTAAAAGTCCCGTTCCAGGGTGCCCATTGCACTACAGCGGGGGAAATAGCGCCCGTGGGCAAGCAGGGGCCCGCCTGCCTTTTTCCATATAGCCCCCCTTCTTCGTTCTTCTTGGCCCCTTCTTTTTCCGTTTCCCTTTTCTTCCATGGAGCTTGTTCTTGGCATTTTGGCCGCAGCTCCTTGTTTTGGGGGGTTTGCAATTTTTCCCCCTGCCCCAAATGACAGCTGACTTGTTTCCCCTTTTCCCCACTTCCTGCACCCCTTTTTGCCTGTTTGGGGGCCCAGCCAAGGGGGTTTTTTTTTTCCTTCCCCTTTTTATTTCTTCCCCTTCCCATGTTGGCCTTTGGGGGATTTTAAAGGGTTTACCCAAAAACCTGTCCCCTTTTTGGGCAGGCAGAAAAAGTTCCCCACCCCCAAAAATCCAGGGGCCCCCTTTTGGAATTTTTGGCTTGTTCCAAATTGTTTCTTGGGGGTTCCCCCCCAGCCCTTAAAAAGGGAAATTCCTTTTCCGTTCCCCTTTCCCAAATAAACCCCCCAAAGGGGTAATGGTGCCGGAAAAGCCCCGGAAAAAGGCAAAAAATCTTTGGGGGGAAATAAATTTTGGCTGTTTCCCTTTAAACGCATGGGCTGCCAAAGGGTTTAAAACCTTGAAGGGTTCCCTTTCCCTTTCCCCACTGGGGTAGTTTTCAGGTATCCCCGGGGTTGTTTGGGTCCGGGGCCTGTGCAAACCCCCGGGTTTTTCCCCCCCCAACAAAATTAAGAACCCTTGGTTTCCCCAAGCGGGGGGCCTAGGGGCGGGAAGGAAAAAAAGGCTTTTTTCCCAGTTTTAAAACCCCAAAGACTTCTTAAAGGGGGAAGGTAAATTGGGGTTCATCCTTCATCCTTTTTCCCCCCTTAAAGGGGGCCCCTTTTAAGGGTGCGGATTAAAAGAAAAAACATAAAGGGCATGGGAAATTTACCCGGGCGGGGGGTTTCCCCGGTTTTGTTTGGGGGGGTGGTGGGGGGGGATTCCTGCTCGTTTTCATTTTTAACCCAAAAGCGGGGTTTTGGGTTTGAACTGGGGTTAAACGGGCCCCCCTTGCAGTTTTGGGTCCCACTTGCAAAAAGTTATTCAAAAAAAGGGTTTGCCGGGCCTCCTTGGGGTTGTCTAGGAAACCTCCCGGGGCTTGTTTTTTTCCCCCCCATAAAAAGGGAGCCTTGAAAGGTTCTTTGGGTTACCCAAAAAATAAACTAAGTGCTACCTCCAATTTCTTTTTTCATTCCCGGTAGGCCCAAGCTTTCACCGGGGAAAGGGAATTTGTTTCACTCCTATCTACCTTTTTATTTTTTTGGCCAGGGGGGGGGGGGGGTGGTGGGTGGGGGGGGGTGGTTTTGGGGGGGGGGGGGGGGGGGGGGGGGGGGGAAAAATAAGTGGGGGGTGGGGGTTTTTTATTTTTTGGGGGGGGGGGGGGTTTGGTTTTTTTTGTTTTTTTTTTTTTTTTTTTGGGGTGGTTGGGTTTTTTTTGGTTTTGGGGGGGGGGGGGGGGGGGGGTTTGGTTTTGTTTTTTTTTTTTTTGTGGGGGTTCTTGTTTTTTGGTTTTTTTTTTTTTTTTGGGGGGGGGTTTTTTTGGGGGTGGGGTTTTTTTTTGGGGGTTTTTTTTGTTTTTTTGTTTTTTTTTTTTTTTTTGGTTTTTGGGGGGGGGGGAGAAATTTTTTGTTTTGGGGGGGGGGGGGTTTGGGGGTGTGTTTTTTTTTTTTTTTTTGGGGGTATTGTTTTTTTTTTTTTTTTTTGGGGTTTTTTTTTTTTGGGTTTTTTGTTTTTTTTTTTTTTTTTTTGGTTTTTTGGTTTTAAAATTTGGGTTGGTTTTGGGTTTTTTTTTGGGTTTTTTTTTTTTTGGGTTTTTTTTTTTTTTGGAAATATTTTTTGGGCCCATCTGAACCCCCCTTTTTAAAATTTCCCAAAAGGCCCAAAAAAATTCTTTCCAATTTGGTGTGAATTTTTTAGCCCCTGGACTATCTTCCTGAAATTTGGGAAAAAGGTTTTTTTCTTGGGGCCCGGGGGTTTAAAATTCACCCTTTTAAGAAGACGCTTGATTTTTGGTTTGGAAATAAAAACCATAATATGTTTGAGGTTCACTCCCCCCCCCCTTGCAGGGGGGGCCCGTGAGATCGGGGGGGTCCCCCCGTAGTAAATTTCCGGGACCCCTTCCCCCACTTTCAGCTGATGCTCCCCATTTGCCCTTCCGGGGTTTTGGCCCTGTGCAGGGGGCCCACGGTGTGTTTTCCTGCTGCAGCAAGCAGACTTTTTTTTTCCCGGGTTTGTCATATGGGGCTCAGCTGCTCGTTTTTCCCTCCTCACTTGTAATCCTTGTGCTGTTGGAGCCTCCTCCCACAGTTTTCCTCCCTCCCAGTACCAAAAGGGGTTCTCCACTGAAGGGCTGGTGGGGTCTTTTCCCCCCAAAATACCCCCCGTATCCGCACCCAAAAAATTTTGGAAAATTTACATGCTTTGTGTCCCCCATTTTGGGCCCCGGGGAAAGGGGAAGTGGGCCCCCCCGGAAGGGGCGAGTTTTTTTACCCAAAAAGGAAAAGAGGTTTGACTTTCCTAATGGGACATTAGGCGGGGCTGGATTTGGGAAAAAGTAAACGGGAAAAGGGGAGGAAACTGACACAAGTAAACTTCAGGGGTTTTGCTACACTAGGGAGGTAAAGCCGGGGGGTTTGAGCTACAGGGGGCGAGGAAATTTGTTTTTGTAACATTGGGGGGGCGGTCAATGGCACCAGGGGTTTTCCGGTTACTAGGCATAGTGGGTGTAATGGGAACCCTAAATTGAGGGGGCCAAATGTTTAAAGTAGCAAAAAACAGGGAGGGTTTTGTGATGCGAGGGGCCCGTTTTTGGGGTCGAAATACCCCAAAAATTTACAACACCCCTCTCCCCCCCCCCGATTTAGCACCTCACAAAAAATCCAAAGGTCAGTCTCCCCCACTATGGGGCGCAGCATCACATTTTCCCTTTTGTTTAAGAAACTTCTCCTGGGGGAATGTTTACAAATAGGCAACGCCCCCCCAAGGGCCCCATAAACAAATTTTTCCCAAGATCCTTAAATTTCAACCTTCTTTCTGTTTTAAAACCCTTTCAGACTTTTTCCTTAATTTATAAAAAAATGCTTTCTGAGGTCTTAAACAAAATTTTTCGGGCTACTTGAAAAACCCCTTCATTCAAACTTAAACTTCCCCAAATATTACCCGGGAAAGCCGTCAAAAGCCCTTTCATCAAATCCTTCATTACTTAACCCTCTCTGATCCTCCCCGATTTTTAATACAACAATAAACTTGAATCTAACATTCTTTTTCCCCTTTTTAAAAACCAGCAGAGGGCACTTTTTTCACTAACCCAAATTTAAAAATAAAGGCAAAATTTCCCTTACCCCTAAAAGCCATTTGGGGTGGCACTGTTCAAAAAAAATAAAAATACAGCAGAACACCCTCAACCCTTTTATCATACACGATTTGACTTAATTAAACCTCGGGGGAAAGGGGACATATACAGTTACAAAACAGTGGGTACCGGGGGTGCTGAGGGGTTTTAAGGGTTTTGGGCTGCGGCCCTTTTTCCCTTTTTCCCCCCCCCTTTTTTATTGAGAAGTTTGGGGTTAAGGGAAAAAAATGGTCCTAGACCAGACTGGGCCCCTTTGTTTTTGCCGAAAACAAAACCCTTCACACACAAAAAAAAGGGGCACGTTTTCGAATTTTGCACGAAAACGCTAATGGGGGCCCGGTTTCCCCCTCTCCACCAAGAAGGGGCGCTCAAAGACCCACAAACCCGGCAAAAAAAGAGAAATTTAAATTTCCCCAAACCCCAAAATTACGGGTTTTGAAAAACCTGAATTTGCCTACCTTTTACCCCAAATAAAACTACTCAAGACTCCACCGCCTAAAAGCGGGTTTTCAAACCCCTTTTCCCCGGGGGCCCAAAATCGGCCTCAAAGCGAAACCTTAAAGGGGGCCCACCTTTAAATTTTTAAAACTGTGGTTTTAAAGTAAAATTCTCCTTAAAAAGTTAAGAGAGCTATTAAGGAGGGAATTTCATTTTTACAGTATTCCGTTACAACAGCCCCTTTTCTGGTAATCAGGGAAAAATGGTTAGGCCCAGGGGGAGGGGAGGCCCGAAGGGTTTAAGGGCCCCGGGGGGGGGCAAAGGCCCCGGGTGGTGGAGGCCGGGGGGGGGGCAGGCCAGATGGGGGAGGCCCCGAGAGGGTGGCAGGCCCGAGGGTGGAGGCCCCGAGGGGGGGGGCAGGCCCGAGGTGGTGGAAAGGCCCCGAGGGGAGGCAAAGGCCAGATGGGGGGGGAAGGGGCCCCGAGAGGGAGGGCCCGGGGCCCGAGGGTGAAGGCCCGGGGAGGGGGGCAGGGCCAAAAGGGTGAAGGCCCAAAAGGGGGAGGCAAAGGGCCCGAGGGTTTAAGGCCCAGAGGGGGGGGCAGGCCAAAAGGGGGAAGGCCCAGAGGGGGGGGGCAGGCCAGTGGTGGAGGCCCAAAAGGGGGGGGCAGGGCCCAAAGGGGGGAGGCCCAAAAGAGGGAGGGAGGCCAGAGGGTTTGGGGGTTTCCCGAGAGGGAGGCAGGCCAGATGGTGGAGGGCCCCGAGGGGGAGGGGAGGCCATGGGTGGGGCCCAGAGAGGGAGGCAGCCCCGATGGTGGGGCCAGAGAGGGAGGCAACCCGGGGGAGGGCCCAGAGGGGAGGCAGGGCCCAAAGGGGGGAGGCCCAAAAAGGGGGGCAGGGCCCGAGGGTGGAAGGCCCAAAAGGGGGGGGCAAAGGGAGGGAAATGGTGGAGGCCCAAGAGAGTGAGGCCCGGCAGGCCAGATGGTGGAGGCCCCGAGAGGGGGGCAGGCAGGCCAAGGGTGGAGGGGCCCAAAAAAAGGGGGGCAGAAGGGGGGCCCAGGAGGGGGGGAACCCAAAAAAAGGGAGGCAGGTAGGGGAAAGGGGGGAGGCCCCCAAAAAAGGGGGGCAGGGAGGCCAGAGGGTGGAGGCCCAAAGAGGGGGGCAGGAAACCAGAGGGGGGAGGCCCAGAGAGGGAGGGAGGCAGGCCAAGGGGTGAGGGCCCCAAAAGGGGGAGGGCCCCGAGAGGAGGGGGGGCAGGGCCCCGAGGGTGGAGGCCCCGAGAGGGGGGAGGCAGGCGCGAGGGTGGAGGCCCCGAGCGGGGGGAGGCAGGGCCCGAGGGTGGGGGCCCAAAAGAGGGAGGAAAGGGCCCGGGTGGAGGCCCCCGAAGGGAGGCCCGGCCAGGGGTGGAGGGCCCCGAGAGGGAGGCAGGCCAAAAGGGTGGGGGCCCAGAGAGGGGGGGAGGGGCCCGAGGGGGGGGGCCCCCCGAGAGGGGGGGGAAGGGGAGGCTAGATGGTGGAGGCCCAGAGGGGTAGGACCAATGGGGGAGGCCCAGAGAGGGAGCAGGCCCGATGGTGGAGGCCCCGAAGGGAGGAAAGGGCCCGATGATGGAGGCCCCCTAGGGGAGGCAGGGGCCAAAGAAGAGGGAGGCAGCCAGTTTGGGGGAGGGCCCGAGGGGGAGGCAGGCCAGGGGGGTGGAGGCCCCGAGAGGAAGGAAGGCCGGGCCCGATGGTGGAGGCCCAAAAAAGAGGGAGGCAGGCCAAGGGTGGTGGAGGCCCCGAGGGGGGAGGCAGGGCCCGGGGGGTGGGGGCCCAGAGAGGGGGGCAGGGGAAAAATGGTGGGGCCCAGAGAGGGGGCCCGGGCCAAAATGGGGGAGGCCCAGGAGAGGGAGGCAAGGGCCCAAAGTTTGGGCCCAAAGGGAGGGAAAGGTCCCCAAAAGGAAAGGGGGGCAGGCCCGATGGGTTTTGGGGGCCCAGAGGGGAGGGAGGGCCCGAGGGGGGGAGGCCCCGAAAAGGGAGGCAGGCCCGATGGTGGAGGCCCAAGAGGGTGGAGGCAGGCTAGAAGGTAAAGGGCCCCGAGAGGGAGGCAGGGCCCAAAGGTGGAGGCCCCCGAGAGGGGGGGGAGGCGGGTAAATGGTGGAGGGCCCCGAGAGGGAAAGGGAGGGCCCGATGGTGGGGCCCGAGAGGGGGAGGCAGGCCGTAGGGGGGGCCCAGAGGGGGGGGCAGGCCCCAGAAAGGGGGGGGCCCAGAGAGGGAGGCAGGCCCGAGGGGGGAGGCCAAGAGAGGGGGCAGGCCAGAGGGTTTGGGGGCCCAGAGAGGGGAAACCCGGCCAGAGGGGGGAAAGGCCCCCCGAGGGGAGGCAGGCCCCGAGGGTGGGGAGGCCAGAGAGGGGGGGGGGCAGGCTCGATGGGGGGAGGCCCCGAGAGGGAGGAAGGGGCCCGATGGTTTGGAAAGGGCCCCGAAGGGAGGGGAGGCCAGGGGTGGGGGAGGCCCAGGAGGGAGGAAAGGGCCCGAAGAGGGGGGCCCAGAGAGGGGGGGCAGGCCCCAAAAGAGGGAGGCCCGGCCAGATTGGGGGGGGAGGCCCAGGGGGGAAAGGGAGGCCAGGGGTGGGGGCCCCCAGAGGGAGGCCCGGCCGATGGTGGAGGGCCCCGAGAGGGAGGCAGGCCAATGGTTTGGGGGCCCAGAGAGGGAGGCAGGCCAGATGGAGGCCCAGAGAGGGGGGGCAGGGCCCGATGGTGGAGGCCCGAGGGGGGGGGCAGGCTAGAGGGTGGAGGCCCAGAGAGGGAGGCAGGCCAGATTTGGGGAAGGCCCCGAGGGGAGGGAGGCCAAAATGGTTTGGAAAGGCCCCGAGGGGGGGGGGGAAAAGGGGAGGCCAGAAAAGGTGGAAAAGGGCCCCGAGAGGGGGGGGAGGCCAGTTTATGGAGGGCCCCGAGGGGGGGGGCAGGCCCAGAGAGGGGGCGGCCAGATGGTGGAGGGCCCCGAGGGGAGGAGGCCCCGAATGGGTGGGGCCCAGAGAGGGGGCAGGCCCAAAGTGGAGGGCCCCGAGAGGGGGGGAGGCCCCGGCTAGATTTTTTTTTTTGGGGGAGGCCCCCGAGAGGGGGGGCAGGCCCGATGGTGGGGCCCCGAGAGGGGGGGGGCAGGCTAGATGGTTTGGGGGCCCAGAGAGGGAGGCAGGGCCCGATGGTGGGAGGGCCCCGAGGGGGGGGCAGGCCGGGGGGTGGAGGAGGCCCCGAGAGGGAAGGGGAGGCCAATGATGGGGTCCAAAAGGGGGGAGGCAGGCCCGATGGTGGAGGCCCAGGGGGGGGGCCTGCCCGGTGGTGGGGGCCCAGGGGGGGAGGGGGGCCCCGAGGGGGGGAGGCCCCGAGAGGGAGGGAGGCCCAAAGATGGAGGCCCAGAGAGGGAGGCAGGCCAGAAGGTGGGGGGCCCAAAAGGGGGGGAAAAGGGAGGCCCGATGGGGGAGGCCCAAGGGGGGATGCAGGCCCAAGGGGGAGGGAGGCAGCCAGGTTTTGGGGGAGGCCCAGAGGGGGAGGCGGTTTGAAAGGGGGAGGCCCAAAAAGGGGGGGGAACCCCGAGGGGGAGGGGTTGCTAAAAAGGTGGAGGGCCCCGAGAGGGAGCCAGGGCCCAAAGGTGAAAAGGGCCCCGGGGAAGGGGGGGGGGAGGCTAATGGGGGAGACCCCCGAGAGGGAAAGGGGCTTTTATGGGGCAATATAAAAAGACATGTGAGGTTTATTTGATTAAACTTTTTAAAATAGAGACACCCAAGGAAACAACAAATATAACCTTTGCTCCCAAACCAAAAACATTTTGAAAAATTTAAGGGGCAAAGAGTTTTATAAAATGTGGGTTTAATTTTGTAGAGGTCATTTTTTGGGATTTTCATGGATTTCCTTTTTAAAATTTGGGTTTCAGCCAAAAAATTTCGCTATTGTTACCTCATTGTGCGCATTTTTAATGGGGAAAATTTTTTTTTTTTTCCCCCCTTTTAAAACTCTTTAAACCCGCAGCTGTTGATAGCGGAGACTGGGGGATTTCTGACTAATGTTTCTTTTCCCCCAAGTGTTACCTGTGGGGGAAATTTTAAAGACCCTTTTGTTTATTTTATAGGAGCAAAAAGAATTTTCCCTTTTGCAAAAAAAGTTTGTATATCACTTTTTTAGCGGGTAAGATCTGGGGGGAAGGAAACAAAAATGAGAAAAATTAGTGGCAGGAATGTCTTTAAATTTTTTTTAGTCAAAACCCGGAAATTTTAGTCACCCGGGGGGAAATTTGGTGGGTGGGTTTTTTACAAAAATTTGGGGATTGGAGGCCCCTTTGGGGGGCGGGAAAATTGAGCATTTTTTAAAAGGAAATGAGTTTGGTGGTTTTCTGTTGCGCGGCCCCGGGCATGTGGGGTTTCCCCGATTATTTGTGACGCTTTTTATGCTTTTTGTTCCTATCACCTGGGGGTGGGGCCATGTGTTTTGGGGGCCCTGTGAAGTTTATTTACACCCCTGATTGTGGTTTCATCTTTCTCCAGACTGACTATTAATGTGCGTTCATGGTTGTCATTTGTGTTTGAAGCTCCAGTTAAAGAAAATAAGGGAAAACCCTGTGTTCTTTGTGAGTGTTGTATATGGGCCCCTGTCTATTTGTCCTGTGAGGATCGCTGCCCGGATGGTTTTACAGGGTTGCAGACCTGTGTGCAGTGTTTAGACCCAAAAAAAGCATTCCTTTTACCTCTGGGGATATCAAAATGCAGGGGAATATATCATAACCCTAAAAAAAATAAACCAAAGGCCCCCGCGGGGGAAATAACAACAGCAATGAATTTAAGAGAAGTTAATATATTAAGTACAGGTCATAATGTAAGTCTGTCCATGAAAGCAGGGGTGCATGGTCACTGACAGGAACACATGGAGAAATGGGCCCCCTGTGTGCATGGTCACTGACAGGAGCACATGGGGACTGACCGTGAGTGATGGTCCGACAGGGGCACAGGGGAATGACCCGTGGGTGCCCTGGTCCTGACAGGAGCACATGGAGGGCTGACCTGTGGGGTGCATGGGACTGACAGGAAACACATGGAGACTGAAACCTGTGGGTCTTGGGGCACTGGGCAGAAGCACATGGAACCCGACCCGTGTTTGCATGGGCACTGACAGGCACATTTGGGGAAATGACCTGTGGGTTTATGGTTTACTGAAAAGGAACACATGGGGACTGACCGTGGGTGTATGGGCATGACCCGGAGCACATGGAGACTGACCTGTGGGGGGCTTTGGGCACTTGGGCAGGAGCACATGGAACTGACCCGGGGGGTGCAAGGTCACTGGGCAGAAGCACTTGGGGGAATGACCTGTGGGTGTATGGTCACTGACAGGGGGCACAAAGGAGACTGACCTGTGGGGCATGGTCACTGAAAAAAGCACAGGAGGGGCGACCTGTGGAGCATTGGGGCATGACAGGGGCAATGGAGACTGACCTGGGTTCATGGGCACTGACAGGACACATGGAGACTGCCTGTGGGGGTAGGTCACGGGCAGGGCACATGGAGACTGACCTGTGGGGGCATGGTCCCCTGACAGGAAACACATGGAGACTGGGCCTGTGGGGGCATGGTCCCCTGAAAAAAGCACATGGAGACTGACCCCTTGGGTGCTTGGGCACTGGGCAGTGAGAAAAAGGAGACTGACCTGTGGGTGCATGGTCACTGACGGAGCACATGGAACTGACCTGTGGGTGTATGGGGCACTGACAAAAAGCACATGGAGAAAGACCTGTGGGTGGATGGGTCACTGACAGAGCACATGGAGACTGGACATGTGGTGCGATGGTCATGACCAGGAGCACATGGAGATGACCTGGGGGTGCATGATCACTGACAGAAGCACATGGAGACTGACCTGTGTGGGTGCGATGGTCACTGACAGAAGCAATGGAGATGGAGGACTGACCTGTGGGTGCATGGTCACCTGAACAGGAGCACATGGAGACTACCTGTGGTGATGGTCACTGACCAGGAGCACATGAAGGAACTGACCTGTGGGTGCTGGTCTCACTGAGAGCACATGGAGGACCGACTTGTGGGTGCTATTGGTCCACTGACATGAGCACACATGGGAGATGACCTGTGGCGTGCTTGTCACTGAAAGGTGCAAACTTTGAAGACTGACCGGTGGGTGCAATGGTCAATGGGAGCACATGGGAGAATGACTTGTGGGTTGCATGGTCATGAAGGAGCTACATGGAGACTGACCTGTGTGTGCATGGTCACATGACAGAAGCACTGGAGATTGACCTGTGGGTGCACGTATGGTCACTGACAGGAGCACATGGAGGAGCTGACTGTGGGTGCATGGTCACGAGGAGTACATGGGGACTGACCGTGTGGGTGCAGGATCACTGAACAGAAGCACTTGGAGATGACCTTGTGGGTGCTGGTCACTGACAGGAGACATGGAGGAGCTGACCTGTGGGTGCATGGTCACTGACAGGAGACATGGAGGACTGACCTGGTGGGTGTATGGTCACAGATCAGGAAGAATGGAGAATGAATGTGGGTGCATGCATGGTACACTGACAGAGCATCAGGAGACTGACATGTGGGTGCATGGTCAATGACTGGAGCACATGGGGACTGACATCTTGTGGTGCATGGTCAACTGACAGGAGACCATGGAGACTGACCTGTGGGTGCATGGTCACTGCAGGGAGCAAATGGAGACTGACACCTGTGGGTGCATGGTCACTGATCAGGGAGCACATGGAGACTGACCTGTAGGAGCATGGTCACTGACAGGGAGCTAATGGAGACTGATCCTAGTGGGTGCATGGTCACTGACAGGAGCACATGGAGGACTGACCTGTGGGTTGCGGTGGGTCACTGACAGGAGCACATGGGGAGTTCTGACATGTGGGTGCATGGTCAATGACAGGAGGCAATGGAGACTGTCCTGTGGGGCATGGTCACTGACAGGAGCAACGATGGAGACTGTCTGTGGGTGCAATGGTCACTGACAGAAGCACATGGAGAATGACCTGAGGGTGCATGGTCACGGACAGGAGCACATGGAGCTGACATGTGGGTGCAGATTGGTCACTGACACAAGCACATGGAGGTACTGACCTGTGAGTGCGTGGTCATGACAGAGCACATGGAGACTGACCTGGGGTTGCATGGTCAATGACAGGAGCCACATGACAAACTGACATGTGGGTGCTTGGTCACTGAGGAAGCAATGTGACTGACACTGTGGGTGCATGGTCATCCTGACGGAGCACATTGAGATGACCTGTGGGGTGTTGGTCAATGACAGGGGCACATGAAGACTGACCTGTGGGTGCGTTGGTCCACTGAGGGCACATGGAGATGACTGTGGTGCATGGTCACTGACAGGTGCACATGGTGGATCTGACACTGTGGGGTGCTTTTCACTGACAGGAGCAATTTGGAGATGAACTGTGGGTTGCATGGTCACTGACAGGAGCACATGGAGACTGATCTGTGGGTGAATGGTCACCTGTACTGGAGCACATGGAGACTGACTGTGGGTGCATGGTCACTGAGGAGCACAGGGGGGACTGTCCTGTGGGTGCTGCAGGATACTGAAAATAGCCCACATGGAGGACTGACCTGTGGGTGCATGGTTCACTGACAGGTGCACATGGAGTTGACTGTGGGTGCATGGTATGGACAGGAGCTCCAATGGAGATCTGACCTGTGGGTGCTGGTCACTGACACAAGACCATGGAGACTGCCCCGGGGGGGCTTGGGCAGGGCACATGGGCTGACCCTTTTTGGGGGCCAAAGGGCACTGAAGGAGCCCAAAGGGGACTGACCTGTGGGTGCAGGTCCTGAAGGGGACATGGGGAAAAAACTGACCTGTGGGTGCCATGGGCACTGACGGGCCAATGGGCTGACCCTTGGGTTTCAGGGGCAAGAAAGGGCCAGGGGACTGACCGTGGGGGTGGTCAGGGCAGGAGACATGGGGACGACCTGTGGGTGTTGGTCACTGAAGAAACAATGGGGGCCTACATGCCAATCTCCCGTTTTTGGCGGGGGGTCCCCCCTATTTGGGGTCCCCCCCCCTCCCCGGGGGGTTTGGCCCTTCCTCCCGCCGAAATAGGCGGGGGTCTTAAAAGGCCGCGGCGACCCCAGTAGGCTAGTGCGCTATTGGCGCCGCCGGGCGTCCTACAGGCGGGTGGCGGACGCGCGCCCGTTCCCCCCCCGGGAGTCTCACTGGCGGGGAGGCGGAGGGATCGCTCCCTCCCCCCTGTTTGTCCGGGCGCCCTGTGTGGCGCCTGGCCCAAAAGTGAGCGGGCCCGGGGGAAATGCGCGCGGCTGCAGGGGAGTGACGCGCGGCTGCTTTCACTTCCCCCGCCCGTGAGGAGTGCCGGGAGCGGGGCCCGGGTGCAGGGCCTTTGGGGAAATGGGTTTTTTATTTTTTTTTTATTAGTATATGGGGGGGGTCTGTGGCAACAAAGGGGGCACTACCCGGCAACAGGGGGATTTCGGCAACGGGGGACATTACTGCAACAAGGGGGGGATACCCGGCAACAGGGGGGCATCTACCTGGCAACAGGGGGGCATACCTGGCAACAAGGGGGGCATTTCCTGGCAACGGGGGGCTTTACCGGAACAGAGGGGGCCACCTGGCAACAGAGGGGACACTACCGGCAACAGAGGGGGCCTACCTTTCAAAATGGGGGGCACTACCTGGCAACAGGGGGACAATTTCCTGGCAAAAAGAGGGGCTCTACCTGGCAAAAAGGGGGGGTTCCTGGAACAGAGGGGCACCTGGCAACAGGGGGGGGCTTTACCTGGCAACAATGGGGGCACTACCCTTTTGGGAAAAAAGGGGGGCATACCCGGCAAAAAAGGGGGCATCTACCTGGAAAAAGGGGGGTCTCCGGAAAAAAGGGGGGCACTACCTGGGAAAAGGGGGCCCTCTACCTGGCAACGAGGGGGCACACCTGGCCAAAAAGGGGGCAACCTGGCAACAATGGGGGCACTAAAGGGAAAAATGGGGCCGGCACTACCTGGGAAAAAGGGGGGCCCCTTTTCCTGGCAACAGAGGGGGCACTACCCCTTTAAAAAGGGGCCACCCAAGGGGGAACTACCTGGGGAAAATGGGGGGGATTTTAAAAGGCAACAAGGGGGGGGGTACCTGGCAAAAAGGGGGGGGGCACACCCCGGCCAAAATTTTCCCGGACGGGGGGACTACCTGGAAAAGAGGGGGGGAAATTTTACCTGGCCAAAAACCCAAATGGGGGGATTACCTGGCAAAATGGGGGATCTACCTGGGGAACCAAGGGGGCATTTCCTGGCAAACAGGGGAAAGGGGGAAAGGGGGGTCTCCCTGGAACAAAGGGGCAACCCCACCTGGGGTTTTAAACAAAAAGGGGGGCCCCCCCGGGGGAACTACCTGGCAAAATGGGGGAATCCCAACCTGGCAAAAATTGGGGGGCACCCACCTGGCAAACAAAGGGGGGGACCTACCTGGCCTACCCCAGGGGGGAAACTCCTTTGGCTACAAGGGGGCCAACTACCTGCCCCGTAAGGGGGCAATATGCTTAAAGGGGGGTTACCCCACCGGGCCTTTTTAAAGGGTCATTCCACCCGGCTTTCTTCCAAAGGGCCCTTATGCAGTTAGGTGGAGTGGGGTGGCTTTTTGAAAGGGGGGTTTGGTCTACCCACCCAAAATGGGGGCCGCTTTTTGCGCCCCCGCCGCCCCCTAAACTCTCCTGCTTTTTTCAAATTTTAAAAGTTTTCCCAAATATGATGGAGGAAATGAACCCGTGGGGGCATGGGCCCCTGACCGGGGGCACATTGGGGGGACTGACCTGTGGGTGCATTGGGGCACTGGAAAGGGCAAAAGGGGATGACTGTGGGTTGGCATGGGCCCGGCTCACCCGGGGGCACCTCCCCATTTGGGGGACCGACCTGGGGTGCCCATGGTCACTACAAAAGGCCTGGAGACTGACCTGTGGGTTTCATGGGCACTGACAGGGGGCACATGGGGGAATGACTTGGGGCATGGGCACTGGACAGGAGCCATGGGGGACTGACCCCGTGGGTGCATGGTAAAAAACAGGGGAAAATGGAGGGTTGACCTGTAGGGGAAAGGTCCCGACAGAAGCCCTGGAGGGCTGACCTGGGGGGTGCCAAAGGTTTATGACAGGGAAACACCCTGGAGGGCGGGCCTGTGGGTGCCATGGGGCAGACCCCCAAGCCCCATGGGACTGCCCCTTTGGGGGGGCCTGGTTTACTGACAGGGCCATTTGGGGAACTGACTGGGGGGGTGCATGGTCACGGGAAAGGGCACTGGGGACTGCCTGTGGGGCTGGTCCGGGCGGGGGCACCTGGGATGAAAATGTGGGGGGGGGGCCCCAAAGGGGCCTGGGGAAAGGGCAATTTGGGGACTGACCTGGGGTGCCCTGGCCCCCCCGGGTTTACAGGAAAACATGGGAATGACCTGTGGGTGCATGGTCCTGACAGGAGGACATGGAGAAATGACCTGTTTGGGGGCTGGTCATGAACAGGAAACACAAGGGGGACTGGGCCCCGTGGGGCTTGGGTCACTGCAAAAAGGATCACATGGAGATGACTTGGTGGGGTGCTGGTTTTAAATGCCCGGGGGGCACATGGAGGGTGAACCCGTGGGTTTTCCCCCCCCGGGCATGGGCAAAAAGACATGGGGGACTGACCCTTTGGGTGCATGGTCACTGACAGGAGCACATGGTGACTGACCTGTGGGTGCATGGTCACTGACAGGAGCACATGGAGACTGACCTGTGGGTGCATGGTCACTGACAGAAGCACATGGAGACTGACCTGTAGGAGCATGGTCATGACAGAAGCACATGGAGACTGACCTGTGGGTGCATGGTCACTGACAGGAGCACAGGGAATGACTGTGGGTGCATGGTCACTGACAGGAGCACATGGAGACTGACCTGTGGGTGCATGGTCACTGACAGGAGCACATGGAGACTGACCTGTGGGTGCATGGTCACTGACAGGAGCACATGGAGACTGACCTGTTGACCTTTGGAATACTAATGGTTAATGCTAAATTGCATGTTGCATCTTCTCTGTGTTGTATGTTAATCTGTCTCTATAGTGGAAAAGGCCTGAGCAGTCATCAGAAGTAAAATCACAGAAATATATTCTAGGGCTAATATCAATTAATGAAGAATGTACATAAGCTGAATTACACAGAGATTGAAATGTGTGAGTGTTTCCCAGCCTGACTGAAAAGGGGGCAAGGGTGCAGATGGGATGTGTGAGGAAAAAATTTGGGGGGCCCCAAAGGTTTTTAAAAAAGATGCCGCGGTGCAAATAGGATTTATGACTTAAAAAAAGATTTAAAAAGGGGGTTTTTTCACTTCATCAGTTTTTTTGGGGGGTTCCCTTCTACTTTCAGCTTCTCACTAAAACAAATTCCGGGGCCTTTTCTTCCCTCCCCGCTTGGGGGGGTTTTTTATCGAAGGGGGGTGGATAATTTCCCCCTTTACTGTTCATGCTGCCTCCCGAGTCAGTGTGCTCCCCCCCCTCTGTCTTAGTCCACAAAGCACTTTGTCGTTTCTCTCCCCATGGCCCTTTTAATTTTTTAAAAAGTGTTTTTTTACAAGCACAGACCCCGCCCCTTCGTCTAGGCAGCTTCTATGGGAAATCAAGCACTGATCTCTTCTCCCTCCACCCCGCTGGAGGGTTTTTTACAGGGGAAAAACCCCGTGTTCTTTTAACCCCCTCCAAAAGCAGCACAAAAATTTTGCCCCCCGACCCAATTCCCTTTTGTTTTTTGATTTAGAAGCGCTGCAGTGTTTTGAGGGGTGCGGGGTTGCAGAGTGAAAAGTTGCCCGGCCCCCCTTTTTTCTGAGTGAGAGAGGGAGCAATTCCCCGCCCCCTTGTGAAAACGGGGGCCGGGGGAGCAGAAAGTAAATTCGTAGAGGGCGTCCCCAAATGAAAAAAGCAAAGGGTGAATCCGACCCCAATTTTTTTGGGGGGCAGGGGTTTAAAGAAAACCCAAGCATTAAGGGGGACATTGGGAAAAAAAAAACCCCTGCCCAATTTAAAATCCAATTAAAAAATTGCTTGTTTTCACTGTCCCCTTATTCTGAAGGGCCAAATTTTTTGAAATGAGACAACCCCTTTTTAAAGGGTTTTTTTCTAGCATCCTGTGACTGAAGAATGAAAAGAAAAATTTTGGGGGGAAAAGTTTTTCCAAAACTTTTGCCTGGGTTTTTGTGTTCTGCCCCTGCAATGGGGAGGGGGGGGGGGGTCATTCACATTCTAGGGAAAATTAATTGGGGTTTTGTTTGAGAAATGCGAAAAATCATTATTTTTTGGAAGATTTTTTCAAATTTCACAAAAGGGGAAAAGGGGAGACCTGATAAAATTTTTAAAAAACGGTTTTAAGAAAGTTATCACCTTTATGGTATGTTGTGCGGGCCCGGGATGAGCAGAAGGGTTTTGGTTTTTTGGAAAATTATCTCTAATGCTTTTAAAATAAGAGGGCCTTTTTATTGATCTTAAAATTTCACAGTGGAAAAATTATCTTTCAAAAACCCGAAAACCTCAAGGGGGCCCAAAGGGGCGGGGTTTATTTAAAACCAAAAAGGGGGGGTGTGAAGATGGACAATTTCAAGTCCTGCCTTTTGCTCCCTTTTGTGGCTTGACCAAAAAGAGTGTCCACCCCCGAAAAGCCCCCACTATATTTGATAACTGCAAAAGAATGGGTTTTTGGGGTTTTTTCCAAAAGGAAAAAGCGTTTTTGGATTTCCCTCTTCAGTATTTGCAGATTTTTAGATGAGATGAAAACCGAGATGGGTTTTTGCAAAAGGTGGGCCCAAAATTTTCCCTCTTATGTCTGCACGACCGGGCCAAACTTTGCACCAGCCCTGCACAGCAAAGGGGGCCCCTTTAAAGTCGCACTGGCCACCCCTGCAAAGCACCACCCTGCTACAGCAAAAGGGGGTTGATGTCTGCACTGACCCCCTTTTTTCTATCACCACCCTTTTACAGCCCAAAGGGGGCCCGATGTCGCACTGAAAAGCCTTTTATGACCAGCCCTTCCTTTTAAAAGCAAAGGGGCTCTGATGTCTGCACTAAACCCGGGCCCTCTAAGCAAACCCCCTTCTACAGCAAAGGGGGTCTGATGTCTGCACTAACCCCTTTATGCACCCGCCTGCCAGCAAAGGGGCCCCTGATGTCTGCACTGACCACCATCTATGCACCAGCCCTGCTACAGCAAAGGGGGCTCTGATGTCTGCACTGACCGCCATCTATGCACCAGCACTGCTACAGCAAAGGGGCTCTGATGTCTGCACTGACCGCCATCTATGCACCAGCACTGCTACAGCAAAGGGGCTCTGATGTCTGCACTGACCGCCATCTATGCACCAGCCCTGCTACAGCAAAGGGGCTCTGTTGTCTGGACTGACCTCGATTTCTATGCAGCAGCCCTGCTACACCAATGGGGCTCTTTTGTCTTCTCTGACCACCATCTATGCACCAGCACTGCTACAGCAAAGGGGCTCTAATGTCTGCACCGACCACCATGTCTATGCACCAGCCCTGCTACAGCAAATGGGCTCTGATGTTCTGCACGACCGCCATCTTATGCACACCCTGCTAAAAAGCAAAGGGCCCCTATGTCTCACAACCGCCATCATCACCAGCCCTGCTACAGCAAAGGGGCTCTGATGTCTGCACTGACCACCATGTCTATGCACCAGCACTGCTACAGCAAAGGGGCTCTGATGTCTGCACTGACCGCCATGTCTATGCACCAGCCACTCTACAGCAAAGGGGGCCTAATATCTGCAACTGACCGCCATTCTAATGCACCACCCTCTACAGCAAAGGGGCTCTGATGTCTGCAATGACCCCATGTCTAATGCACCACCTGCTACAGCAAAGGGCTCTGATTTCTGTCAACTGACGCCATCAGCACCAGCCCTCTAACAGCAAAGGGGGTCTGATGTCTGCACTGACCGCCATTTCTATCACCCCCTGCTACAGCAAGGGCTTGAAGTCTCACGACCCCACTATGCACCAGCCGCTACAGCAAAGGGGTCTATGCTCACTGACCACCATGTCTATGCACCACCTGCACAAAAGGGGGTCTGATGTTGCACTACCACCATCTATGCACCGCCCGCACAGCAAAGGCTCTATTTTGCACTGACCCCATTTTAGCACCAGCACTCTACAGCAAAGGGGGTCTGAGTCTGCACGACCGCCATCTATGCACCCCGCACAGCAAAGGGCTCTGATGTCTGACGACCCCCACTAGCACCCGCCTGCTACAGCAAAGGGGCCTGAATTTCTGCATGACCCCTTTTATCACCACCCCCGCTACAGCAAGGGGGTCTGATCTCACGACCACCATCTATGCACCAGCCCCTACAGCAAAGGGCTCTATGCTGCACGACCACCATCTTGCCCAGCCTCTACACAAAGGGCCTGAAGTCGCACGACACCATCTATGCACCAGCACTGCTACACAAAGGGTCTAATGTCTGCCCTGACCCCATTCTATGCACCCGCCCCTACACAAAAGGGCTCTGAGCTGCACGACCCCATTTTATGCACCAGCCCGCTAAACAAAGGGGGTCTGATTTTTCCTACCCCATCTATCCCAGCACCGCACAGCAAAGGGGGCCCGAAGTCTGCACACCCCACTATTCACCGCCCTGCTACGCAAAAGGGGGTCTGATGTCCCCACTACCCCCATGTCTGCACCGCCCTGCTACAGCAAAGGGGCTCTGATTCTGCACACCGCCATCTATGCACCACACCTACAGCAAAGGGGGTCTGAATTTCACGACCCCATCTAGCACCACACTGCTACAGCAAAGGGCTCGATGTCTGCACTGACCGCCATTCTATGCACCACACGCAAAAGCAAAGGGGGGCCCGATGTCGCACTGACCCCATCTAGCACCACACTGCGAAACAAAGGGCTCGATGTCTCACTGACTGCCTCAAAACCCGCCCGCTCAGCAAAGGGGCTCGATGTCTGCACGACCCCAGTCTATGCACCACCTCTACAGAAAGGGGCCTATTTCGCACTGACCCCTCTTCACCAGCCCTGCAAAAGCAAAGGGGGTTGTTTCGCACTGACCGCCATCTATGCACCAGCCCTGCTACAGCAAAGGGGCTCTGATGTCTGCACTGACCGCCATCTATGCACCAGCCCTGCTACAGCAAAGGGGCTCTGATGTCGCCTGACCCCATGTCTATCACCACCCGCACAGCAAAGGGCCTAGTCTGCCGACCCATTATGACCGCCCTGCTACAGCAAAGGGCCTATGTCTGCACTGGGCCGCCATCTATGCACCTGCCCTGCTACAGCAAAGGGGCTCTGATGTCTGCACGCCCTGTCACATTATCATAGGAAACGATGGAGACCGGCTTTGGACGTTATAAAGGGCGGGGACAGATACCTCCTTAGGGTCGGTGCTTTGGCCACCCAGGGAAGTAGTAGAGTCACTTTGTGATGAGGGGCACAATAACCGTCCTTGTTTCCCTGCACCAGAGACCCATGCAATTTCAGGGTCTGCGAAGATTTATAAGAAAAAGACGTCTATAGAATAAAGAGAGACTCTAACATCGCTGCGACTGTCAATCCTACACAACCCGTCTTTACCTTTGTTTTCAGCCCAATTAAGGCCGCGGTGGTTTTCTGTAATGATCAGCAGAGGAATATAGCAAGTGACACATAATATTGGTACATATGATAATCTACTGTCTAATAACAATGGTGTAATCTCCAAGATCACATCTATAAGACAAGAGGGGGATGTAATAGGATGGAAGTGATAGGATTAATGTGTCTTATTGATGGGATATAGAGATTCATGTCTTATGTCTCTTAACTGTATAAGTATATAGCAAAAAGGCTTACTATATAACTATATCTCAGTGTGAGGGCATCTGTTATACTATACTTCACTATTGGTCTTTTTCTGTTTAACTCCCTTGATTTTACACTCTGTTTCAGTAATAGTGTTCAAGATGCTGTCCACCCACTACTGCCCATAGCTGATCATTAACATTCTCCCTATTTATGTATCACTTCATTATGGATGGCACACTAGTTCTTGAAGTTCATTTATTGTGACACACAACTAGACAACCTTACACTAAGTTATAGGAGTGTCTACTAGTGGGTCATACGACAGATAGTGATCAGTTGATAGCAAAGCCAGGTTGACAGCTAGTTAGCTTCTGCTGGGCCATGTGGTGCCCCAACCCTACTGTGGTATCGACGAGATGAGTGTACATGTTGCTACAGGGGCCTCCCACATTTCACATAGTGAACTATGCATCTTAACTCTGTAACTGCAGGCTAAGTATCACAGTTCCTTAAATGTGTCATAAACTTCATTTATCATTCTGCTTCCCATTAATATTAGTTAGACCGAGTCATGACATCCGCTTATAGGGCCCCATACACAGTAGGGTACCAGAGGTGCAGTGACATCCATCTGCTCCAGGGCCCCATACACAGTAGGGTAGCAGAGGTGCAGTGACATCCGTCTGCTCGGGGCCCATAAACGTAGGGGTTAGCATGGTGCAGTGACATCTGTCAGCTCCAGGCCCCAAACACAGTAGGGTTAGCAGAGGTGCAGTGACATCCGTCTGCTCCGGGCCCCATACACAGCAGGGTTAGCAGAGGTGCAGTGACATCCGTCTGCTCCGGGCCCATACACAGTAGGGTTAGCAGAGGTGCAGTGACATCCGTCTGCTCCGAGGCCCATACACAGTAGGGTTAGCAGAGCTGCAGTGACATCCGTCTGCTCCGGGGCCCATTACACAGTAGGGTTAGCAGAGGTGCATGGACATCCGTCTGCTCCGGGACCCCATACACAGTAGGGTTAGCAGAGGTGCAGTGACATCCGTCTGCTCCGGGGCCCCATACACAGTAGGGTTAGCAGAGGTGTAGTGACATCCGTTTGCCCAGGGCCCCATACAAAGTAGGGTTAACAGAGTGCAGTGACATCCGTCTGCTCCAGGGCTCCCATACACAGTAGGGTTAGCAGAGTGCAGTGACATCCGTCTGCTCAGGCCCATACACAGTAGGGTTAACAGAGGTGCAGTGTCATCCGTCTGCTCAAGGGCCCCATA
>JAODAL010044385.1:0-32914 GCA_025379985.1 Phyllomedusa bahiana
GGGGGGCTAGCGGTGGGGCCGCAATATCAGACAGGGGAAATTGTCATAAATGTCGAGATGAGACCCCCCTTTAAGCCAAATTACCACAGGATAAAGCCTGCTGCTTCCTCTGCCATATTTCCGCATGATTGCTCCCGTTCTTGTTTGGAAAAGGCCTCTCCAAACACCAAAGTTTTTTTTGAAATAGTTATTTGAAAGACACGAAAAAAGTCGACAAATTACTCAGTGTGAGCAGCTTAATGAGTGGTTTTTGGTTCCCCTTTGTTTTCGCTGCGAATTTTCCATGCAAAATTTTTTTTGCTTCGGGGTGATGGACTGTTGTTCCTAGAATAGCTTTTTTTTTTTCTGTCCACAACACTGTCTGTTTCCAATGACCGTAACAGAATTACATATTCTTCTTTAGTAATCCCAAACTATATTTAAACATTAGCAGGCGGTTAATTCTTTCGTTTGTCCCAAAACTGAAATCATCGAGTTTAGGATTTTTTTTTTCCATTTAAATAGTATTCTGCAATAGACAAGATTGGGTCAAATGTTGCTGTTTCTGAAAATGGGGTTTGCACATACCCTTGCTTCCCAAAAAGTGGAAGCGTTTGGGAACACACTAAGAAAGTGACGCTAGCGCACTAAAGAAAAAAGTGCATGGGAAGGAAAAAAAAACAGAGGATGCTTCTGGAAAGGTATTAGGCCTTCCCCCTTTTCATAAGGCTCTGTCACACAGCTTTTTTAAGGCTCTGGCAGGAGTGTTCTTGGGGTTATGTTCACATGGCTTTTTTTGGGGCCATTTCGCCGTGTACTGTGTTTTAATAACGCCAAAATGCCCCCCCAAAATTAGGGAAATCCATGTTTCCTTAAAGAACTATGGATTACGCCCTTTCTTCCCCCCCGCTTTACAATACACGCTTTGTACGTGCGGGGGGATAAGTGACATTCAATTATTCGCGCCAGTTCGCGCAGCGAGCAATATATGTCTATGGGGCCAAAACCCATATTTTTCTGGAAGTGCAGTTTTTTTTTTTGCTTTTTCCCCCCACTGTCCCTGCAATTTTGTTTTTTAAAGCGCAAATGTTTTAAAAAAAAAAACGCATTTTATGCCACTTTCAAAATTTAATCAGACCTGGGATGTGGAACACCTCGTAAAAATAAAAGTTGAAGATGTGCTTAAATTTTGTTTATGCTTCTTTCGCCATACACATAGCCTGATTAGGTGCAGTGGATTATTGGAGCATTTGCTCATATTCTCACCACTTTAGTAGGAGAAATAAGATGCTCACAGCAATACACTACTCCAAAAAGTTGGGATATTTGGTTTTTTTTGAAATTTCTGGTAAATAAAAAAATTTTTTGAAAATTCTTTTAAGGTGCACTTTATAGACCACCTTTAACAAAAATGCCATGTCTAACTGTTTAGAGTTTAGGCTTTCCGCACAACTTCTGATCTCTAACTAAGGCTTCATGGAAAATTCCCCAAAAGGGGTTTGATTTCCGAACGCCCCTAAAATTTAGGGGATCAAATTTTTGGCATTTTAAAATGTCCTCCTCTTATGTGTTCACATTTTGACATCATGAGACCAAGGCAAACCTTAAATTTATCAACCGCCCGCCATTGCGAGGGTTCAAAAACAGGATGTTTCAGACAGAAGTGGCCCATGGCTTTTAAAATGTCGAGTGTCATCGCAGGTTTTACAGTGATACAGGAGATTGAAAGAGTCACTGAAAAAACAAAAAAAATGGATGTCCCTTTGGCTTTATCCCCACACTGATGACCCCATACATTGTAAACAATGTCCTGGGAATGGATGATGAATGCCGCACAACTCCAGACATTTTAAAAGGAGGTGAGAGGCACCCAAATGGGCAATCAGACCAATTTTAACCCTTTACATTGCATTTCGCATACTAGACGCCTGACCCACCACCAGTTACAGACAGCATTTTCCTTGCATAGGCCCCGGACGCCTCTATCTGGGGAAAGGGGCCAGTGGGTCCCCCCGTTGTTCAGTGATGAAAAGTCCCTTTTATCCTGAGCAAAGTGATGGCTGCCCAAAAATGTTGGAGACGTAAGGAGAGAGCTATTCATCAGAAAGTCAGGTACCCTCGTCAGTCACTAGCACCAGACCTGCGGGGGAAAAGTTTTTAAAAGGTCTGACGTGACACTTTGGGGGCCCCTCACCTCCCTTACACATGCCTGGAGTGGTGTGATATTCATTATCCGTTTTTGCAGGGTATTTACAATGAAGGGTCATCAGTGTTTGATGGGACCCAAAAAACATGTCCACTTCTTTGCCTTTCTTAAACTTCCAGTTTTTCTGTATCTTTTTTCAACTGCTGAGACACTCTGGAACCTAAGCTCAGGGGTCACTTCCGTCGGGAGCTCATGTTGAAAAGTACTGTTGATCAATTGTAAAGTTTCGCCCGAATATTTAAAACCCAAAAGACAAAGGGCTTAGTGTCCAATGTAAAACGCAGATGAAGGGAATGTTTAAATCCCAATTAAAATTGATCTCCTAAATGTATTGGGTGTTTTGGGGGGGGGGTCAAACACTTGCTACCTCTAACAAGATGCTTAAGGGAAAAATTTTCCAACAAGTTGGCAAAAGTACTAAAACCTGAAAAATTTGGGGAATGTGCTTTAAAAGGTAAAGAAATGGTTTCAATTAGTTCATTTTAAAACAAATTTAAAACTTTTTTGATTTTCCTCCTGAAGTTTCAAGCAAAGGGCAAATTTCCATAATTTTTGTGAGTAATGTATATACAGTACATTAGCTTTGTGTATCTCCCTTGGGGTCACGAGGACCAAGAGGAACCCCAAAGATCAGCTAAAATATTTGGCATTTTCTTTTTTTCACTTACAGCTCCCTCCTTCCATCCCATCCTTACAGATACACAAAAACAGTAAAACTTTTCATCCTATTCCCTGTAAATGAATGAATAGGTTATACATGTCTGTGGTGGTACAACCCTTTAAAGGGATTTTGCCATGATCTAATGTTGACGTGGGATCCTCCAAAATGGCTATTTAAACCACTTTTCTAAATATGTCTTTAAAAAAAGTGAACCCTTGAACTAAGCCTGCTAAAATACCTTTATTTCTGACCGTTTACATTAGACACGACCAGGGCTGATCTGGCCCGCTCTTACCCTTGTTTGCATTTCGTTTTGTGATGGCGGGGAAACATAAACGAGTTTTGGAGTGGGGGGAAAAAACATCTCCCCCTGCAGCGTTCGTGAAAAAATCAAACTGTTCGTTCATTTGTTAGGAGCTTATTTCTCTTTTGAGCAATAAGGGGGAAAACTTGTGCACAATACATTTCCCCTGGGGATTAGCCAAATAAATTTTTGCTCAAGTACAGAGACTGAATATAGGAAAGGCATTGGGAGGTGGACTGATACATCACGAGGAGGACTTGTTTTTTTAAAACCGAAACACAAAGGCCCCTTTTTAAAGCCCAAGAGAGCAGTTTTCACCTTTTAAAGGGTAAGGAACTCACTTTTTGGGAAAAAAACCCCTTTAGGCTCTAATTATTGCATGCATTTGTAGTCACAGCTGGATCGGCAGTGAAAGAATTATAAGTGTTGTCCCATTCTGCAAACCCTTCACTGGTTTGACGGCTGTAATTATGGGCGGTCACTTATTTCCAAGGTTAGATGTTGTAACATGGCGCCCATTCAAATTAATTCTGAACAGTGTAATACAACATGTTCCTGCCATGGTTTGTCCCCATGGATTTATGTAGATTGCCACGTTCAGATCACGGAGCTGTGCTATGCTTTTCCATGGGGAATTTTTGGAAGAATGACGGCTTTGGTTTTAATTTCGCATTACGTTCACTAGTCAACTCAGTTTTTTTTTTTTTTTAGGGGTTTTTTTTTTTTTTTTTTTTTTTTTTAATACTTCCGTATGCCTTAATATAGTTATTTTTGCAGCAATTTTCTTTACAAACTTGAATTTTATACCATACTTTTTCGAACAAAAACTAAAAGGTGACGGGAGGCCTGGCTGGTGAATGACTTCTTTGTTTGGCATGTTTTCATAAATGATGGGGAAAAAGGGGTAGTTCTTTTAAAAACAACCCATAAAATTATATCGCCGTATTTTTCTCTTTGTACAATTGTTTATGCTCCCTTTTCTTCCCTCCAGTACGGGCTATCTTCGAAAACATCCCCCCTTAAAAAGCTTTTGCACATGTGACCAAAGTAACAGCTGGAGACTTTGCTCCTTAGGTTTAAAAGGATATGTTGATTATTTTCCGAGCCGACTGTTCTTTCTGCCTCTAAAAATATTGAAAAAAATCTGAAGGGTATTTTCATTCTCTTTATATTAGAAATCAGGGGTTTTTTTTATCATTTTTAAAGGGGGTCGTCTCACCACAATGATTTAGCTTTAAACATATAGGCAAAGGTAAATACTACTTAAAAAATAAATTGCTGTTCTGTTTTTGTTCCCCTTCAGCTTTTTTAAGCAGTTTCTTTCCCCTGCTTGTTGTTACACAGGCTCCCTGGGTTACAACCACCTCTCTGTTCTAGAGCCCTGCCTTGGATGGTGTTCCCACTCCCTTCCGGGGCGCCATTGGGGCAGTCCCCCCCTGTCAGGGCCCCGAAAAAAAAAAAAAAAAATGGTAATGGGTGGAGGGCCCAAACGCTTCAGCTATATGAGGCCCTTAAATTGTTGATGGCAATGTTTCTCTAAGGTTGCGTTACGAATAGCAGAGCTGAAATGTTACTGCTGTAGAACCACCGACAGCCTGAACAGGAAGTGGGAGCCTAAGCGGGCTGTGTTGGCCCAGGCTCGGAAGCGGGCGTGATGAAAAAAACCCCTTTAAAGCTCTTCTTGTTCATAAAATACTGTTTATTTTTTTTAAATTTTTTAAAGAGGTGGCCCATAATTACAGTATTAGGCTATTTTTTCACCGGCGTTTTCGGGGCGTATTTTGGGCGCCCTTGGCTGCAAACCCCCCCCAAATATACCTGTAGTTGCGGTAGGGAAGGATAATGAAAATAAAGGGGGCCTGTTCCCCCCCCCCCCCCCCCCCCCCCCACCCCTTGCGCTTTAGGCACCGCACTGTTAAAAGGGTTAATACATGTAGAATGTCAGTGTGGGGGGAAACTCGGCGCTCTGACATCGCTGGAGATGTGGTATATGTTTAATTTTTTTTGGGGAAACCCGTTTAAGTGAAATTGTGGTAAGACAAAGAGAGGTGGTATCTCCACACTTTGATTTACCTCTCCCCTTCTTTAGGAGTTCAAAATGTTGAAGAAGGGATTTTAGGTTGGATGTATGTGTAAAAGAATTACAATGAAATTTTGGGTTTTATATATTTTTTTCGTCCTACTTGTGACCAAATTTTTTTTTTAAAGGCCCATCAATTCTTTACTTTTTCCTTTGCAGTCCTCACCCTTGGTTTTTTTTACAATCCTTCAGGAAGTGTCCATGCCCCCGGTACATCCCCCATCCCTCACTTGTTGTATCCTTTACGCTAACGTCTGTGAGGACAGAGCTGGCATTTCATAAAGATCCCCCCAACAGGGTTTTGACCTTTTTTTTTCATAAAAAAATTTTAAAATTTTTTGTGTATTTTCTGTAATAGTTTTTTTAACCTTTTTTTTCTTGTTTGATATAATAGTAATTTTTTGTTTCTACATTAGGAATGTGATGCAAAAAGCATTATGCTGAATCTAGCGGGCCAGCTAATAATTTACAAGGGGACCGGTTCAGGTCCTCAAATTCGTAAAAAAAGAAGCCAACTCGCAGCAAAAAAAAAGTAAGTAACAATGCAAATTTGAAGGGCGTTCTGTACTTACAAGTTGCTCTCAATTTAAGGTAAAAATTTTTTGTACATGCTTGCCATTTAAATCTAGGGGAAAGCTGATTATGGGGGCCCATGACTAGGACTAGAAAAAGGAAGTGTCCCCCATTGCAGACAGTTTTCAGGTTCTGACGGGCGGGAGAGGGCCCCCTTGACCTAGATCTGGGGGGAAAAAACATTTTTCTTCTTTTCCTAGTTAAATCCGGGTGTTTGAAGGGTTTTGTTAGCCACAATGTTTAGCTTTAAACTGTAAAAAAGTAAATAATGAACTACCCCAAAAATACATTTTTCCGATTGTGCTTTGTTGAGAGAGAAGGGAGCAGATTTATCTCATGTTGTTTACAAGCTTCCCAAGGTTAAAATCTTTTTGCTCTCATTGCTTCCGTTGTGGCCAACCTGGGATGTCATGTTGCTGACAAACATTAACCCTTTAGACCCCCCGTACCTTTTGCATGCTGCTTTTGGCGTGTTTTCCCAAAAACAAGTCATTTGGAATACAAGCGAAATGTCAGTTGTGCGTAAAAACCACCCAAGCCTAAAGGGGGAAGTGAAAGCCTGGCTGGGTGGAGGCACTTGTGTAACAAATGTAAACCAAAAAAAATGATGACTAAAAAATACTATAGAAAATTGTCAAAAAATCCTAAAAAAACTTTATTTAACAAAACTTTTTCACAAAAGTGACAAAATGTTTTAAATCACAGCTAAAAAAAAAACTTTAAAAAATTCATAAGGGTAAAAAAAATTTCAGGACAGTATCCACTTAAAAAACATGGGACAACAAACAAAAAAAATTTAACCACATGCATCATAGTATAAATTTAAAAAATTAATATACAAGGGACATAAATATAACCAAGCACTGCAGAAAATATAAAAAAAGAAAAAAAAAATTACAAATGTAAAGTTTTTATTACCCAGGAAAAGAACATGCGACCTGCCACAAACCCCCCCCCGAAATACTTTTCGCCACCCAGCTTTCTCAAGAGGTTTATATTTGGGGAAATTTTTTCAGTTGAATTTACCTGCTTCTCAATTTGGGATTATATTGTGTAACAACTTGGTCAGAACACCCTTTTTTAATCCCATAAAATTTTTTTTGTCCTTAGTTTGTAGTTTAAAAAAATTTTTCCAACTTTCTAACCCTTTTTTTTCCAGCACAGCTCCACCCTCTCCATTAAGATGCATCCCCACCATTAAACGGACACTACTATCGGCATTTTTTGTTTCACATATTGACAAGCAATGTGCTAATATTTGGAGTTTTTATTATCCTTTTTTTTTTTTTTATTGGGTTTTTTTTTTTTTTTGTTTTTATATACGTTTCCCAAAAACATTACTCTCTCAGACTTCCCTTCTGTGATCAGATAGCCTACAGACGAGGTTGTTTTTTTTTTCCTTCTTACTGGTCGGCACTGATCTGAGAAGTGTAAATCCGTATTTTCATACTGTGTGAAAAAAACCTTCCCCTTTCCTCCCCAGTGCAGAAAATGGGCTACCCTTTTTATTTCAAAGTTTGCTCATGGTTCTTATAACTTTATCTTCACTGTGAAGAGGGCAATTGAGCAATCATTGTCTTTTTCTATTTTAATCTGATATAAAGAGATAAGTAGCCACTGAAGCAAACGGGGTTAGTCTGCCCGCCAAAAAAAAATTCCCTTACACAGCTGGGAAGGATTTTTCTATGTATTTTTTTTTTTTATGGGGAAACTAATTTTTATTCAAAAAAAAAAAAAAAAAAATTTTCCAGAAAAATTTTTAAAAAATTCACAATAATTTGCTATCAAATAGTGCAAAAAAAATTTCGTTAAAAAGCGTTACAAAAAAATATCCACTAAAAAATTGTTTTTGTATTTGGGCGTTGTCATGTAGGGTACCCTTTTAGTGAAATTGGGCTATAGAACATCTTTTTTCCCTGTTTTAGTTTTCCCTTTTCTAACAACAATCCTTGTAGCCGAAAACGGCGGGTTTTTATTTTTGTTGGATCCATAAAGAATAGCATAAATTGTACTGAATTTTAAAGGATACAATCTTACAAGCGCATAAACCCTGACTATGGACTGGGCATACACATACAAATTGGATAGATGATATAAGAAAAAAAATAAAAAAAACCTGGCAAAAAAAATACAAAGAACAACAGCAACAACAGAGTAACAGTTAGGGGACCATTGGGAAAACGGGCGAGGAGTAATCACTTTTTTTTATCTTATTAGTTTTTAAAAACTATTTCTTATACTCAATTACTTTGTCAGGGTTTGCGTATATTGCCCCCTTTTGAAATAGTATTTTTTACCCCAATTTAAAACACCTATTTAAATGATAACTCTAGTCTCTATTTAGTTATGCTATTTTTAATTTCCCCCAAAATTCCCGCTAGGTCGGTTGGAAAAACCACTCGATGTCCAGGAAAGGTGTCATGTGAGCCTTTTTTTTTGCTCCATAAATGGTTTTTCCCTTTTGCAAAAAACCTCTGTGCTTGTGAACTCTTTTTTGTTCTTTGCCCATTCACAACCATTTCTATATAGTAGGGATGAATCCAACCATCTCGCAAGAATACAACGCTTATCCCCAACAAAAAGTGTGAAGAGATGAGGGATTTTGACTTGGGGGGGCAAAAGGGGAAAAAAAAACCTTCTTTTGTAGGAAGGGCAAGTCAATACATCTTTTCCCGGAGCAAGTTAGCAACCTTTCTCCACAGCCCGCGACTCCGTGCAAAACCATAGTCCATGCACCATATCCCGGCTTAGGCTCATGGCACTTAGGGCACATAAGTTTTCGATCTGGTGCCAAGGGTGGGAGGAATGTTAAAACCATAAATTGTCTGTGCATGAATCGAAACTGTGTGTCCCCACTTTTCACATCCAATATATTTACACAGCGCTTCCATCCCCGGGGAAACACTTCATGAAGCTCTTCAAATTTTAAAATCAGAAGACTACTTCTTGAACTGTGTGGCTGTGACCCCCTGTATCATAGACTCTCTTAATTTTAAATTCAAGTCTGACAAGGAGTGTTGACCCCCCGAGGGAGCCAGTAGGGAATCAAGGGAGACATTGGAAAGCACCTTACTTACTTGAATCTCCCTTGATTTTATGAAGCTACATATTTGTGAAAATGTGAGGAAATGGGACTGGGGCAGGTCATATTTGTACCTAAAGCTCTGAAACAAAAACCGCTTGGAGTGATTTTGATCATAAAGATGGCTAAGATTTTCTATTCCCCTCCGGAGCCATATTTGAAAATGTGGGTTGTTTACGTCCAATGGAAACTTCGGATGCCCCTGTATAGGCATATATTTGCTTATAGTCCAAGGCAGTCTCAGGACATTCCTTGCCTCTTTCCAAGCTACCCAGGTATCCCCGAATATTAAATTTGGGCCTGATGTTAGGAGCAAACTAGAGTTTTGTGTGCAGGCGTGCCGAAAGAGATCACGGGTGAGCTAAAGAATCCTCCATATTTTTTTTAAAAAAATACTCCGTGTTTTTCAGCCAATCTAGGCTGTGTCTGAATAAACAAGCAAGGTTATCGGTGCGGATATCAGGGAAATTCGTCCACCAAACCACCTGGGCAGCTTCATTTTTTTCAGTGCTCTCTATGTAATTTTGAATTGATAGGGCTGTAAGAAAAAAAAATATTGTTGCATATATATAATATATATAAAAATATATATTTATATAATTTTAATAGTATATATTGTTTTGTGTTTTATGTGTGTAATTTTTAATATAAAATATAAAATATATTTATATAAAATTTTATATATATATATATATATATATAATTATAAAAGTATTTATTATTTTATAATAATAATCTTTTTTTAAAAACTTTTGGGTTTTTTTAAAAAAATACCCCTTTTTAATTCCAGTTCCTTTAACCCCTTCCCACTTTAGGGCGTAGGGGATACCCCCGGGGGAATTTGACTTCCCGCAAAGGGCCCGTATCCAACCCCCGGGCCCATCGCGCGGGCTTGCGGGGGGCCACGAAACGATCCCCAACATGGGCCCAAGGGAAAATTTTAACCCCTGTGGCCGCTTGCCTTTTTCACCCCCGGCCCCGGAGTGGGCTCCGGCCGCGGGTGTTCCCGCTTCATTCCCGCGGGCCTGTCATGGCGGGCGTTAATAAAGCCGCAGGCAGGAGGAGGGGGGAGCCCCTCCTCCTCTCCCGGGGGTTTTCCGCACTGTAGTGCGGCACCGATCTCCTCCGGGATCCCCTGGGAAGTGAACGGATTCCCCGGGGGCCCATCGGTGATGTCACCATGCCCGCAAGCATTGTGGGCATGGTGAAGGGGGTTGTAATGGAAAACCAGTAACAGTACGGGTTACTGTGCATGGCTGCATTCTAACGCAATTTTAGGGTTTGGGCTGTTAAAAGGGAAAAATGTAAAAAAAGTAAAAAAAAGTAAAAAATAAATGTCAAAAGTAAAAAAAAAAGTAAAACACAAAAAAAAAAAAAAAAAAACCACGTAAAAACCCCCCTTTTTCCCCCCTTTACAAACGCCAATCCCCCCAAAATAAAGATCAAAAATAAATAAAGTACCCTTTATTTGGTATCCCCGCGTGCGTAAGACCCACCCGTTTAAATCGGTCTTGGGTTAAATTTAACCCGTACGGTTTAACCCCCGAAAAAAACAAAAAAAAAAAAACAGTCCCCAAAATTTTGCGATTTTTGTAATCTTGAAAGCACATAAAATTGAAAAAAAACCCGATCAAAAATTCATTTAGACCCCCAAAGTTTTTCCCAATTAAAACTTCAGTTCACCCGAAAAAAAAAAGCCCCATACACGTCTTTTGTAGGGGGAAAAAAATTAAGAAAGTTATGGCTCTAAAGAAGAAGCGATGCATAAATATTATTTAATACAATAAAAACATTTTTTTTTTTTTTTAAAGTGCTTAAAATTTTAAAAAAAACTATTTAAAAAGGGTATCCCCATAATGGGTATCGACCCAGGGGAGAAAACGCAAAAACGGGTTTCATGGAAACTGCACAGTGAGCCTTTTAAAAAAAAAAAAAATTTAAAAAAACATACTGGGGATTGCAGTATTTTTTTTTTCCCCCCTCCCCTTCCCAAAAAAAAACGGTTTTAAAACTGATAAAAAATTCCCTTGTCCCCCCAAAAATTATCCCAAAAAAAACGTAAACCCTCTTCCCGCAAAAAAAAAAAGCCCCTCCCAAAGCTCCGTACACAGAAAAAAAAAAAAAGTTAGGGCCTCTCAGACTAGGGCGATGCAAAAACGGTTTTCCTTTTTAAATAAAGGTTTATTTTTTTTTAAAAGCAGTAAAACAAAAAAAAATTTTAAAAATTTGGGTTATCGCTGTAATCGTATCGACTGATAGTAATTCTTGTATGTCCAAATTATACTGCACGGGGGACCGGTGTTAAAAAATTAAAAAAAAAAAAACCAAATAAACCCGGGTTGCTTTTATTTTGTTCAAAAGGGCCTCACAAAAACCTTTAATTTTAAAAAAAGATTTAAAGGGCATATGCCCCCCCTTTAAAAGGACCCAATAAAAACATTAAAACCCTCCCACAAAAACAAACCCAGAATCTTTTCCCTATACAGAAAACTGGGAAAACGTTATGGCTATAAAAACAGAAAAACATAAAAAAGGGAATTTTTTTTTTTTAGACCCAAATTTTTATTTTGTAAAAGTAAAAAAACATAAAAAAAACTTTTAAAAATCCCATACCATTGCAATTGTTTCGACCCCCAATTTAAAAAAAAATCCCGTCATTTAAAACTGCACGGCGAACCCCTGTAAAATTGAAAACTCAAAAGACAATGGGGGAATTCGTTTTTTCCCCCCTTTTTTATAGCCCAATGCAAAAAAAAGCAACTTTTTAAAAACCCCGTGACCCCAAAATGTACAATACACCCCTTTGATGATTCTTTGGGGGCGTTGAATCCCAAAAAAAGGTTTACTTTTGGAAGGTTTCACCTGTTTGGTACTTTGGGGGGGTTTGTATATGTGACAAGGCCCCACCAAAAACTGATTCCCAAAAACCAAGTAGCGCTTTCCCCCCTTTTACCCCTGCCATGCCCAAAACAGGGAGATTACACCCACATGTAGGGTTTGCCGAATTGGAAGAAATTGGGGTTAAAAAACCCCTTTTGGGGGCTTTTTTACCGGATTCCTTTTAAAAATTAAACATTTTTTAGCTAAAATTTTCAGGATTATTGGAAAAAAAAAAATTTTTTTCATTTTCACGCCTAACGCTAAAATTTTTTTTTGACACACCTTTGGGGGGCGATATGTCAAATACACCCCTGGATATATTTCCTTAAAGGGGGGGGTTTTTTTCCCTTTTGGGGTATTTTTTTTTTGGGGGGTTTTTTAAGTTTTGGAAAACCTTTAGGGGGTCCGCAAACCTGAAAAGGGGGCCCCCAAATAAAATGGTAATGAAAAAGAGACTCCCGAGTCCCGTAGGTTGGTCCTTTCCCATTCGGGGGGTTTTTGGTTTTAGCCAAATAATGCCTAGGGCCACATATGGGGGTATCTCTGGGAAAAAGGAGAAATTTGGGGAAAACAAAAATTAAGTTGTATTTCCATGTCACATTTACCCCTTTCTTGTGGAAAAAAGTTTAAAAATTTAAAAATTTTGCAAAAAAAAATGAAAATTTTTTAAATTTCACTTCCCCCTTTGCTTTTTAAAAACCCGTTTAAAAACCTAATTGGGGTTTAAAAAAACTTCCCAAATGCGGTTTTTTAATACTTTAAGGGGTTAGTTTCTTTTTGATGAAAGGGGATTTATGGGGGTAAACTAACAACAGGGCCAAAACAAAAAACCGTTAGAAAAATGGGTGGTTCTCTAAAAAAAAGTATATTGCAAATTTTGTTGAAAATTTTAAAATTACTAAATAAATTTCTAAGCCCCCCCAAAGGGCCCTAAAAAAAAAAAAGGGGCATTTAAAAAAATGAGCCAAAAAATACAAACAACATAGGGTAGATGCCCGTTAAAACTTTTTTTGAGTGGAATAACTATCTGTCCCTTTCATGGGAAAATTTTTTTAAGTTTTAAAAATTTGGGAAATTTTTTTAAATTTTTTCACGGGTTTTTTTGAAAATTTTTCACAAAATAAACAAACAATTTTTTTTACCAAAATTTCTTTTTTCTTAAAGCACAATTGTACGAGAAAAAATCTCTGAATCACCCTGGAAAAGGTTAAATGGGCAAAAAGTTATTCCCCACATAAAGTGACACATGACAGTTTCAAAAATAGGGCTCTGTCAGAGAGGCCAAAACTGGGGTCCGGCGGAAAAGGGGTTAAAAAATGTTATCCAGTCAGGGAGGTGCTAAAATGCCGGAGAAAAAAACTCGCCCCTCCCCCCTTCCATTTTATTTGATTGCCATCCATGTCACTGTTGCTAGTACAAGTGCTAGATTTCAGCAAAGTAACTCAATGGCCAATAGGTTTGTGCCACTGATTAGCATATTGTAAAACCATGCAATTATTTACCTTGGGGTCCAGACTTTAAATTTTGCAATATATCCATTGCAAAAATCTTTTGGGACAAGTTTGCACCCATTTTGGGTTCCCGTTTTTCGTTTAGTGGGTTTAAACAAAAAAAGGGTGCGATTATCGTTAAAAAAAACCCCTGCGGTGCCTGAACGGAAACCCCCCTGCAATTTTATTGGGGCAATTTTTTCCCCATTCATCTCTTTTAAACAAGTAAAATCCACTTTTTTTTTGGTATTGAAAATGCCCGTAGGCTTCACTGTAAATCCACTGCAAAAGATTTTTCCTTCTATAATAATCCTGACGTATTGTGCTAAAATATCAGCAGCTTGGTTCTAAATTGCACATTTACCAGTGTTTAACGTTGTTGTGCTTTGTTTCAGCTGCCGTTTTGTGCTCCCGTGGTCCTAGCACAGTCCGTGGAAAACGTCTGGAGCACCTGTCGAGCCAACAAGCAAAAGCGGCATCTGCTGGAGGCATTGTGGCTGAGCTGTGGTGGGGCAGGCATGAAGGTTTGGCTTCCTTTGTTCCCCAGAGATCATCGTAAACCACACTCCTTCCTGTCCAGACGGATAATGCTGCCTTTTCACATCAACATCTACCCGCTCGCTGTTCTGTTCGAAGACGCTTTAGTCCTTGGAGCCATTAATGAAACTGTGGCTTATGACTGTTTGAACAACCTGGGTTCTCCCGCTGAACATTTGGAGGTTCAGTTCCCGTACTGTATTGTAGAGAGAACCTCGCAGATCTACCTCCACCACATCCTAAGACAGCTGTTAGTCAGGAATTTAGGAGAGCAAGCTTTGCTCTTAGCCCACTCGTGTGCCTCATTACCTTATTTCCCACATGTGCTAGAACTCATGCTCCATGAAGTATTGGAAGAAGAAGCTACCTCACGGGAACCCATTCCCGACCCACTGCTTCCCACCGTGGCTAAATTCATCACAGAATTCCCCCTCTTTCTTCAGACTGTGGTGCATTGTGCTCGGAAGACGGAGTACGCTCTTTGGAATTACCTGTTTGCTGCTGTAGGCAACCCTAAAGACTTGTTTGAAGAGTGCCTAATGGCTGAGGACCTGGACACAGCCGCCTCTTATCTCATCATCCTCCAGGTAGTCATACGTGTAACCCACATGACTTAACTTACACTTTACTAGCAGTATTACCCAGCTCTGCACAGGTATGCTTCATTGAAGAGTGTTCCCACCATGCACTTTGATGGCATATCAATAGGATATGCCATCAAAGTCTGATAAATAATGATATGAAGAACCAGGCAGTTTTCAAGGCTCAATTTTAGACTAGTAGCTACTAGACTACTGGGACTAGTAGCAGTAAAGGATAAAGTACATGTATGGTGTGTAATTATAGGCAGGTATATGTCCCCCATAGCAGCTATAGGCAGGTATGTGTCCCCTCATAGGCAGGGATAGGTCCCTCATAGCAGGTATAGGCAGGTATAGGTCCCCATAGCAGGTATAGGTCCCCATAGCAGGTATAGGTCCCCCATAGCAGGTATAGGCAGGTAAGTCCCCCATTGGCAGGTATAAGTCCCACATAGCAGGTATAGGCAGGTATGTCCCCCATAGGAAGGTATATGTCCCCCATAGATAGCTATAGGCAGATATGTCCCCCATAGATAGTTAGTATAGGCAGGTATGTCCCCCATAGATAGCTACAGGCAGGTATGTCCCCCATAGATAGCTACAGGCAGGTATGTCCCCCATAGATAGCTACAGGCAGGTATGTCCCCCATAGATAGCTACAGGCAGGTATGTCCCCCATAGGCAGCTACAGGCAGGTATGTCCCCCATAGGCAGCTACAGGCAGGTATGTCCCCCATAGGCAGCTACAGGCAGGTATGTCCCCCATAGGCAGCTACAGGCCGGTATGTCCCCCCCATCGGCAGCTACAGGCCGGTATGTCCTCCATAGGCCGAGCTTAGAAAAAAAAAAAAACCAACAAATATAAATACTCAGCTCGCTCCCCCGCTGCTCCGAGGCTTACCTGCGGCTCGGTCTCTGCGGCTCCTGGTCTTCTGGCACAGGCCGGTGATGTCATCAGGCCGCGCAAGCAGCGTGGTGACATCGCGCGCTGCCTGTGCCGGAGACTCCGGAAGGTCACATGCCTGCTTACGGCCTTCCGGAGTTCTATTGCGCAAGGGAGGCTTCAGCTCTGTGCGCTCCGGGAGGAGCGCATAGAGCCGAAGCGATCCCCGCCGGTGCCCAGGCCATGGCAGTGCCCGGACACCGATGGGGACCGGAGAGTCAGCTGCATGCGCTCCTAGGAGTCGCGTGCAGCAGCAAAGATTGCTGATAGCGCCCGGGCCACCGCAGCGCTCGGACGCTATCAGCGGTCCCTGGCTTGCGTCATTCCGGTCCCCATTCGTAACTAGAGGACAGACGTAAGTCGGGGACTCACTGTATTGGTAAATCAACGATTAATCATTAATAACACGTTTTGTGGAATGATGCCCTTCATCAGGTTGCATTTGACACACAACCTGACAAAGTGAAGAATCGCACGAAATGCGTTCTAAACAACCATTGATCTACTAATTTTTGACACCACAATGCTTTTTTCTTCCCTGCTATGTGCCTTAGTGTGATCTAAAAACGAGCCTTGAAAATTGCCTAGTTCTCGATGTCGTTAATTGTAATGTCCCCTTTTTGCACATTTTGGAGGATAGCCTAAGTGATCCAGCGGCGGGCACCACAAGATTTCTTCCATATTCTGTTTTTTACCGGTCCTAATAAGCCATAAAAGAGTTGTGCCTTCCAGATGCACAGCTATTTAAGGTGCTTTGTTCCTTTTCTTTCGATCAAAGTCTAAAAGGTGTGGGTCCCACCTCTGGACCCTGCACCTATCTCGGGGACGGGTCCCCGAAAGTGTTGGCTCAGAGCAGAGAGCCAGTTACTCTTGTGCATGGGTTAAAACTGAAAACTCCATGAACGTGTTTAAAGGGGTTGTCTCACTACATTAATTCATCTCACCTCAGTCCTGTTTTCTTGGTTTCAATTTGAATTCAGGGGCGTGTTTACTGGCTTCCACTAGGCTGCAGTAGAAGCCAGGCCTGTAGCTATAGCAAACAGTGCTGGCAGCCTATCTGGAGAGATCAAACATGTCTGTAGCTATAGTGACCTGAGGAGCTGCTGCAGCCCATACAAGAGGGGATATCTTAGAATAGGTAGGACACTGTTAATGGACATATATTGCAAAGTGACTTGTTTTTGCAAGATCTTTAACATAAAAAGCAATCCTTGTAGTGAGACAACCCCTTTAACTCCTTAACGACCGCCCACCGACTTTTGTCGTCTGGTGCGGGTCGTTTGTCTGCAGCGACGTCTTTTGGCGTCGCTGCAGACATCGGAGTTTGCGGCTCACGGCGCCGCAGCAGCGCTAAGATCGGGGCTGTACTACACAGCCCTGATCCCAGAGCAGCTCCTGTGAGCACCGGGGAGCGGGGGAAACCTCCGCTCCCTGGTGCTTTAACCCTTTGATGGTCATGGATAGTCACCTCAATCAAAGGGTTTCCCTGCTCTGTCGGGTGATCGGAACACCTGGTGACCCGACAGAGCCCGGGGAACATCTCCACAGTCAGCCCTGGGGACCCAGAGTAGCCCTAGGACTGTCTGTGTAAGAAGCCAGCGATCAGGGCAGACTGTGTGCTGTCCTGATCGCCTGTGTCAGACTGACACAGATTAATAATGTATTAGCATATATGAATATGCGAATACATTACTAAGTGGGGGAGGGAGGTAAAACAGTTCTCCCTTCATGGGATTTTTTTTTAAAAAAACGTAACTGTAAAAAAGTAATTGTGCATACATTACACACACAAATAAACCTACACATATTAGGAATCCACAACAAGTATCCTACATCCTAATATGATACAAGAATCATATTAGGTATCCACATAACAACAAGTTATTAAGCGTACAATGTGAATGGTGTGTAAAAAAAAAAAAATAAAATAAAAAAAAAAAATTTATTTTATTTTTATTTTTTTTTTAAATTATGCAATTATTTAGAAGTGAACTTAAACTATTCCCCCATAAAGTAAAACTCGTCTCGAATAAAACAAGGCCTCATACAACTGCGTCATTGAAAAAATAAAAAAAAGTTACAACTGTTGAAACACAAGGAGGCAAAAACTAAAAAAATGTTCTGGTCATTAACTACTTTTCAGGCGTTCGGCTTCAAGGGTTAATATAAACAGAAGTGTTTCTCTGCATCTTCCATCCTCTTCTCTGGTACTAGCAAAATGCACATGTACCTTGAACAATATTACCTCTTGTAAATCTATTGGAGAGCATGGATTTCTAGTGCTTCATTTGTGACTGACTGCTTTTTCTTACGAGGGTCTCGCCAAAACGAATACCTCCTATTTACATTGAAACTACAACAGATACAAAATGCATGATGACTATTTGATAGAGCACATGCTCAGCTGCAAAGTCCCTGTTTTTTGGCAGTCGTCACCCCTGCTTGTGCATTTTTGCACTAAACGTACAAAAGCTTGAATGTCATGCTGGTAAAAATTGACACCAAGGCGACCCACTGTTTACAGCAACGATGACTGATGTTCCAACGTTTGTCATTGGGGCTCAATTCTAGAACCATTTGCACCAAATAAATGCCATACATGCTTTACACCATATTTATAATGTGTTTTAGACGGTTTCTAGACCCTTTTCCACCTCATCCAACAAAAGGGATGTGGCCTCGGTAATTGTGGTGGAGTGGGGAAAGGGACGTGGCTTTGCATGCGACACAGTGCGGCAAAAAAGTCCCAAAATTTGGGCGCAGTCAGTGGCCAGCATCGCTCTGCTCTGTACTGACGAGGTGCAAACACCCCGAAATGGCTGTCTACAGATGGGTGATGCTGGCTTGGCTAATTGGCTAATATCCCTTTTGCTTTCCAAAGACCCAGTGGGTCAAAAGCAAATTGAGGATTTGTTACATTCAATAGAGGGCGCTTGAGCTTCTCAGCTCCTTTCCCATAATGCCTTGTGATATGCAGATGCTTCGTGGAGTGCAAAAAGGAGAGATCTTCCCTTTCTGTGGCGTAAAGCAAGTCAACTTAAAAATGGTATAAACTTAGACTAGACTGTTCTAACCTGCGCCAGATTTATGAACACTGGCGCATTGTGAGACTGTCTAGTCTAAGTTTATACTGTCCAAGAGTTAGGCCATATTGCTAGATCTGCATGGAGATATGATGTGATAGGTTTGCCTTTGTACCAGTAGATGTCAGACTTTTTCTTGTTGCAGAACATGGAGGCAGCAGCAGTAAGTCGGCAGCATGCAACCCTCCTGTTTAACACTGCGCTGGAGCAGGGCAAGTGGGATCTTTGCAGGCACATGATACGCTTTCTGAAGGCCATCGGATCAGGTGAATGTGAGACGCCTCCAGCTACTCCCACTACACAGGTACGTATCACTGGTCACACTATTTCATATATCAATCGCTTCTTGGTGTAAGAAAATTGCATAATGAAGTGGGTATCAATAGATGTAAAAATTTAATTCGGCATCTCTGCACCAACTTAAAGAGCTTCCCAGCTGTTTGTCATTACTAGAAATCGCCAGGCTTGAACTGGCCCCGCAGAGGAGCAGGGGAAACCTCTGGGTAAAAGGGCAGAGAAAGAGAGGCAGAAAGCAAGAGGTATGTGCAGTAGAGTGGGCCACAAGAATGGTCTCCAAAAAAAAGGGACTCTCACAAGAGAACAGAGAGTGACTTCTGATCACTATATTTACTAGTTTGCCGTAGGCAAACTTAAACTCTATCAGTTCTCTATCTATAAAACACTAAAACGTAACTTTTATTATGTATAACTCTTAACCTCTATACACACTATTTAAAAACCTGATTTCTAACCTCACTATTTAACCCTTTCTACTTCTGAAGGAAGAAATAGCTCCCTTTCCATTATCAAGTCTGGTGGAACCCCCACCTACCAACAGGAAAGCCTTATATATACAGCCAATTATTAACTCCAGTGTGGAATCCCAAGCCTCCTACTTTGGCAATCGGCCCTAATCTAATGGACACAGGACAAATAAGGCCCCCTTGTGACACCCCTGCAGCGGGTGAGAAATCACAATTTAAAACGTCATATCTGACCTCCCCAACATGTTTCACAAGCTAACCTGGCTTCATCAGGGGTTAGAGGTCCGGTCCCATGTGGTCTAAGCTAATTTCCTTTTATATCCTGTTAGGTACACGCCCTATTCAGGTGCTCACCAATTAGCCATCAGAGAATCCACAAAACCCACTCCCCCTTCCACTCTCCTGCACGCACACGAATAATATGTGCTGCTAAAGCTGCCACCACACTCCCATAACTAACAATCCTCAGACAAGTTCACCGTCTCCATGGCGGGCTTACGCCCTATCTTACCGTACTGCCCGCGTACTATATCAATAGACATTTCAGCCCTGACTGTGATGGACTTCCGTCCCATCTCTCTCATATTATAGCGTCTGCGTGGCTCACCTAGAACGGACTAAGCAGACTAGATGTTACATTCCACAGCACACTACCAGCTTTATCAACTCCCATAAACCCCTTCTCTTCCATGTCTAATATGCATATTCATTGGGAATATAAACTCCATTGTACTGTACACTATTGTCATAGTCTCTTCCCATAAAGCACTTCTCCTTTATATCTAATATACATATTCATTTTAATAAAGCTGCAGGCCCTATGGTTAGCCCGCCCTCCCTCCCGCAGTTTCACCTCCCACCGTTTCACCTCCCACCTTCCCCATTAAAGATTCTTTCTTACAGGTCACGGCTAGCCACCTAATTCATTACGTCACAATGGGATCATGCAAAATTGTTAGTGCATTCATACGCTGGTAGTGTGCTGTGGAATGTAACACCTATTCTGCTTAGTCCGTTCTAGTAGTGGCCACAAGAATGGGCTCCACTGGTGGGGGGGCCAAGAATCCTCTTCACTGGTGTGCCTCCAAGAAGCAACTCCATTGGTGGGCCCCAGTCACCTACACAGCCTATTGGCACCAGGTAAAACTGGAAAAAAGTACAGCAAAGGATCCTGGGGCTTGTAGTTTTACAGGGCAAAGAGAAATGGCTTTTAAAAAGGGCTACAGAGAAAGGGGGCTACATGGAGCAAGGAAAACATTGGCACAGAAAACATAACGGGTAGACGAGTGCAGAATTTTTATTTTATTTTTTTTGGAGGAGGGGGGACTTAACTTTGCTCTTCTAGTTAGCATGGATGTTCTACTGATGTAAAAGCGGTCTCCCTTCCACAAGTACTGTAAGGTTAACATTAGGTATACCTACACTGTTTCGTTAATGGGAGGGTCATTGACTAGACTACCCTTACTAATGGCTCTGAAGCCAAGGACAGCACACTTGGCTTAGTGACAGGCTCCCTTTCAGCTGGATACAAGCAATGTCTCAAATTCCTCTTTCCATCACCAGTATGAGAATCCTCCAAATCCTAACTTCTCAAGGAGAGAAGGGCTGGAATACATGACTGCAGTCATAAATATAACCGTCCTGTATCAGCAGATTTGTGTTGACTTCTGGCTTTGCTTGCATTTAGTGCTGTCACAGGACACCGCATGATTCTGTGCAGACGTTATCATCCTAGATATTCATGCAGATTGATGGCTCACGTGTCTAGCAGCAAATTTCTGCAACTGCAAAATTATTCAGGGTCTGCAAAACAGCTTTTTTTTTTACACTATAATGTATAAAGGAAACATGCCTTAAACTGCTGGAAGAGGAGCACCAGGAATCCTTGTCTAAGTGGAGTATGAAAGCAGTCGTGTGTTACGTGTCCTTTTCATATGGCATTTTCCTGTGCTTCTTCGTCTTGGGGTTTGTTCACACTGTGTATTTACAGGGCGTACTTCGGGGCTGGAATGCGCTGAAGTCTGCCCCGCAAATAGGGTAAAATCATAGCACTCATTTACGCACCTGTAAAAAGAAGTGACATGGGAAAGTGGATGGGAGCCGGACCGCTGTTGTTCAGCGTGTACCTACAGCAGCAGGCGTATAGCGGCACGCACAGGTACGTGCCGCTATACGCCGTGTCATTACTATGACTGTAATGGATATGTGTCTACCGTGCCATCACGCTGACAAAGCTCATTTCAATAAACTGCCCCTTTTTAAGATCTTTCTTTCTTTCTCTCTTTCATTCTCCTTTTTCTCTCTTTCTCTCTCCTTTTTCTCTCTTTCGTTCTCCTTTTTCTCTCTCTTTCGTTCTCCTTTTTCTCTCTCTTTCGTTCTCCTTTTCGCCCCCTCTCTTTCGTTCTCCTTTTCGCCCCCTCTCTTTCGTTCTCCTTTTCGCCCCCTCTCTTTCGTTCTCCTTTTCGCCCCCTCTCTTTCGTTCTCCTTTTCGCCCCCCTCTCTTTCGTTCTCCTTTTCGCCCTCTCTCTCTCTTTCATTCTCCTTTTCGCCCTCTCTCTCTCTCTTTCATTCTCCTTTTCGCCCTCTCTCGCTCTTTCATTCTCCTTTTCGCCCTCTCTCGCTCTTTCATTCTCCTTTTCGCCCTCTCTCGCTCTGTCATTCTCCTTTTCGCCCTCTCTCGCTCTTTCATTCTCCTTTTCGCCCTCTCTCGCTCTTTCATTCTCTTTTCGCCCTCTCTCGCTCTCTCTTTCTCTATTTCGCCCTCTCTCGCTCTTTCATTCTCCATTTCGCGCTCTCTCGCTCTTTCATTCTCCTTTTCGCCCTCTCTCGCTCTTTCATTCTCCTTTTCGCCCTCTCTCGCTCTTTCATTCTCCTTTTTGCCCTCTCTCGCTCTTTCATTCTCCTTTTCGCCCTCTCTCGCTCTTTCATTCTCCTTTTCGCCCTCTCTCGCTCTTTCATTCTCCATTTCGCCCTCTCTCGCTCTTTCATTCTCCTTTTCGCCCTCTCCCCGCTCTTTCATTCTCCTTTTCCCCCTTTCTCCTCGCTCTTCATTCTCCTTTTCGCCCTCCTGTCGCTCTTTCATTTCTCCTTTTCGCCCTCTCGCTCGCTCTTTCATTCTCCTTTTCGCCCTCTCGCTCGCTCTTTCATTCTCCTTTTCGCCCTCTCGCTCGCTCTTTCTTTCTCCTTTTCGCCCTCTCGCTCTCTCTTTCATTCTCCTTTTCGCCCTCTCGCTCTCTCTTTCATTCTCCTTTTCGCCCTCTCGCTCTCTCTTTCATTCTCCTTTTCGCCCTCTCGCTCTCTCTTTCATTCTCCTTTTCGCCCTCTCGCTCTCTCTTTCATTCTCCTTTTCGCCCTCTCGCTCTCTCTTTCATTCTCCTTTTCGCCCTCTCGCGATTTATGTAAAGCTACATGAAATGTCTTACAGCATATGTGATTGTGAATGCTCGGTTTACTTACATGAGACACCATCATTGAGCCTCATTTATGAAAGCTGTCTAAGCGTAAGACTGTCCTTGTTGCCCATAGCAACCAATCAGCGCTCCGGTTTCATTGATTGATTGCTATGGGTAACAACGACAGTCTTACATTTAGACAGTTTTCATAAATGAGGCCCGTTGTCTTTCTCACGCTTGTGTTTTTGTACAGGAGCCCAGCTCCGCCGGTGGATTTGAATTCTTCAGAAACCGCAGCATCAGTCTGTCCCAATGTGCCGAGAATCTTCCTGTCGGAAAGTTTAACCTTCAGAAAACTCTGAGCATGCCGTCGGGTCCTGCCGGCAAACGGTGAGAAGAATCTGTGCATGCCGAATATCACTGGCTGACCCGTCGTGTAAAATGGACAGGAGCCAGTGACGGCCAATATACAAATGGTTTACAGTGGAGCGATCTGAAACCTTTTCTATCATTTTACTGCACCCTGTGCGGTGCCAGTCAGAGAACACACTTGTAGTGGTTATTGTGCGGGTAGCCCCAGTCTATAGGACCCATCAATAAGTATAGATGTGTAAAAGGGGGGGAAAGACACACATATATTTTTTTTTGTATTCTTTCAGTGGGTAATATCTGTTTGCATATTCATGGTACACGCGCACATATCTCATCACTGTGCCAGCTATAGTGCCCAACATAAATTTACCAACCACAGGGTCTCATTGGTATCAGCCTTACTAATAGAAGCAAGGGTTTTTGGAGATGGATCTGCTCCCCGTCAGTACATAGAGAAGCATCCCGGCTGGTTTGTTGTAAGTTTGGGGCAGAGCGCATGGCTAGATGGTCCTGGGATAGCAGGCTGTGTACAGATCTAAAGACAGTTGGCACATCCAAAGGCTAGTGAAACAAGTACTGTGGTGCACACATATACATACAACAGATGGCAGTGCCCAGCAGGCACCAGGACCATGCAGATATTTAATTTATGGCATACTTTGAATTGCATCACTGATATATTTACTATATGTATCAAGACTGTGGAGTGGATAAGCCAAAGCTCCAATTCCTCAATGTCTGACTCCTCAATTTTCCCCCCCCCCAAACCAACCACCCACCTCAAACATGCGCTTTTTTTAAGTGATAACTTTACTGTAGTAAAATGGAACATCAGGCTTTTTATCACCTTTGATACAATAATCAAGCATTGGGAGAACAAACACTGCAAGCAAAAGGGTAACGGGGTTTTTTGACTTTTGGCTTTCAGGCCCCCATATCTCTCCATCCACTACAGCTTTGTAAACGAGGGTCTGTAATTTTATAACTCCTTTCCTATCTTATACATAAATTGACTTGCAAGTATTAGCATCTGCTTTTTCGCAATTCTTTCCTTAAATGCATTTTACGGTTTTTTTCACCTAAAAATCAAAATGTTAATTTTTTATTATTTTGTTAGTATTTGGTAAATCCACCTTTTGGGTTTCAGCTCTGCCTAAAAACCTTCTGGGCCTCATCAATTCAAGTATTTTTGACCAAAAACTGATCATCGGTCCTCCTCTACAAAGTTCCCAACTTGTGCACGAATACAGCTTTTTCTTCAACTCTACCCCCCAAGGTTCCCTTTGGGTTGAGGCCTGGGATGTGGAGGCCATACAGCAACCTACCCCATTGTCATTGACCCCTTCCTTTTCCAACCTTTTATGTCTGCTTCGGTCTTTCCGCTGGACACTATTCGTCCTTTCATCCCCCCAGTACTCGAGTGTAGAAGTAACTCATCTTGTAGGCACTCACAAGAGCTAGCATTGAGTCACCCCCTCCCGGTCAAGTATCCAACATTTTTTTGGGTTGAAACATCCCCCCTTTCCTCAGGGTTTTCCACCCCAACTTTACAGTTTTTTCAATTCCTGTTCCCTTTTCGGCTATTTACACGGGTTTAAAAAATTGGGCTTTTCAGTCCGTAAATTTCCGCCGGAGTGCGCAAATTGGGGGGAAACGCCCTTTATTACGTAATCCCCTTCTCAAGAGAACTATGGATAGTCCCTCTCCTGCTCGGCGAATCGCCCGGGGGGAGATAATGACATGTGAATTACCCAGCGGGAAATACGCCCCGGGGGATAAAGTCTATGTGCCGGTTCCCCGTCCACAGGGCGTTTGCAAATTTCCCCCAAAAAAAGTGTGAACTTACCTTTCCTTGTTTCTCCCAAACCCATCTGCCCCCATCGGCCCCGGGTCTATTAAACTTTCATCCTTCGCTCCAAACCCCCCCCGTTTCCAATCTTCCATTTTTCGTACTTTTTTGTAAACTCCGCGACCTTCTTATGTAAATTTTAAGTGCCGGCTTTTCACCTTTTTGGGGCCATCATTCCAGATTTGGGAAAAGTGTGTTCCCCCGGTGCTTGCATGGACACTTTGATCTCCTCTTTTAACCCTACGGCCGCCTCCACTGCGGTCCCGGTAAAAAGATCGCCTTTTTATGAGCGGCTTGATGACTGATATTTTCCCCGGGAGTCCCCTTCTTGGCTTTGAATGATGAGGATTCATTTCATATTCTTCCAGCTGTCGGGGCCCCCAATGATGCGTTTGGCAATTTTCTTGCCCCCGGGAACGCATCATGAGTGGATTATGCTGCTTCTCTTTTCTTGGGAAATCACTTCAGGGGTGCCACCAGTGCCCTTTGTTGGGGAACAGCCTAAAAAACACACGAGCTATTAGGGAAATGTGAGACATTTGTAATTTTAATATACAAGAGGAAAAAGATTGTTCCACCACCAGGGGGAAAACAGTAAAATGCATTTTACAAGACAAGAACTGCAGGATAAGCATATGCTCAATAGTCAAGGTCAAATTTATGTATGAGACCAAAGATGATTTCTATAAAAAAGATGGAATTTCCCTTTTAAAAGCTGTTAGATGGTGAGATTTTTGACCCGAAAGTAAAAATTTCAAAATATTGTTATCCTTTTGTTTGTCATGTAAAATATTTTTAAATTGGGATACAACTTTAAACAAAAAAATTTTAAAAAAAATTTAAATATGCAAAGCCTGCAGAAGTGGGGGAAAAAAAAAACAGTTTCAAAAAAAAAAAATCCGAAAAACATTTGTGGGAGTCTTAAATTTTGTTCCTAGAAATGTATCTCCCCGTCAGATCTGCACACATCCCCTCACATGGGACCTTATTTCCGGGCAAAAGGGCCTTCTATACTAAAGGGGGCAACATCCTAAAAATTTTCGGGGAAATAAAGGCCTCGGGCACAGCCAGTTCTAATGAATGATTGAACTCTTCTAGTTCTTTGAAAGCAAGTGAAAAATTTGGCTGAAATCTGGTCAATCTTTTGCTTGACAGTGGGAAACTTTCCCCCCGCGGCAACGCTTTGGCCCGCTCCTGTCATCCAAATACTTTTTTAAAATTTAAAATCCCATCTGAAGGGGTGGGAAAAATGGGGAGGGGGAGCAGCAGCACTGGCAAGACCCAATTCATCTTGCTCTTGGCACTATATTGAACTAACTGGACCAACTAATTATATATTTTATAACATTTTATAACAACTTTGACTCCACCAAAATGGGCACTGACTCCACAGCCCTGATATGTATACATTTGAGGATCTTTCTGCACATTTTGATCAAAATGTGTAAACCCCACACCCAGCCTACCACATCAAGGTAACTTCATTAGACTATCTAATAGACTGGGTACTATGAACCAGCTATATTGTTTGAAAGCAGCTCTTTTCTATTGCCCAAAATGCATTGGCCCCAGTAGAGGCTAGCCTGTTAGATAGGGTCCCACCTGATAAGGCTACCTTGATGTGGTAGGTGGGTATAGACAAATTGGTCAATATGTGCACTTGGAACCTTAGCACGTGCTGGGAACCTGTGTTGTTTAGTCACTGAATGGTTAGATTTTACAGCGTCTGTGTGTAAAGGCCCCTGTACACATTAGACAAAAAAATCTTGCATGCTTTCCATCAGTTTCAGCTTCCTGGTCAGGCATGCTCCATTTCAGCACTAGAAAGGTAAAGCATTGGGGGATGTAACACGGAACTAATATAAGGGCCCCCAGCAGGGGGGGAGCACAATTAATTCACAATGGGAACTTTCCTTTTTTGACCGGGAAAATGTGAACAATCCTGGGAGAATGAAAACAATCTCATGGGACCAGTGGTTTTGGGGGCTCCCATATGGGGGTTGCTGCTGAAGCAAAGCCCACACTTACGACAGGGCAAACACAAGGGGCAGTTTGTGCGACAGCATATGTCTACTATACACTTTTAGGATATAGGATTAGGATACTGTTGCTCTGTGTGTAGGAGCATGCATCCCCCACCAAGTTTTTTTTTTTTTTTTTTGTCGACATGCAGGAATACCCCTTTAATAGCTACAATCAGTCTATTAGATGCACTAGTAGGTTGCTGTTGTCGGCAATAAAAGTGCATCTAACAGTCCAAACATATGAAATGTTCTGTATGTTTGCTGTGCTCTGTTACATCCTCTAATACCACATGTTTTATACTCCAATCTGCATTTGTACGGATGTCTCCTACTTCCATGGGAGTCTATAGACTTAGTTTGCTAAATCTAATACAGGCTGGTATGCATTTTCGAAATGGACTAAGCAGTGATATGACCTGTTGTAAGCGGTTTCTTGTCAATGGTCCCGTTATGGTATTCGTACATCCATTGGACATGTTGGGCAATCTCCGGTATATAGAATATGTTTAGTACTGACGCTATGTGAGGTTGCTCTAGTGATTTGATGGTGGCATATTTGCTTCTTCTCTACTGTCTCTTAGGTGGAGTAAAGACAGTGACTGTGCAGAGAACATGTACATAGACATGATGCTGTGGAGGCACGCCCGGAGGCTGCTGGAAGAAATCCGACTAAAAGACCTCGGCTGCTTCTCCGCGCAGCTGGGGTTTGAGCTGATTGGCTGGCTGTGCAAAGAACGCACACGGGCTGCACGGGTGGAAGACTTTGTTACTGCCTTGAAGAAGCTTCATAAGGATTTCCTTTGGCCTTTCCCCGTTATACCAGTCTCTTCTATCAGCTCTCCATTTAAGAATGGCAAATTCCGGACAGGTACGTAGGTTATGTTTGATTTCAAACCTTTAGGGCTGAGGTGCACAACATTTTCTGGTTCAAAGCCCACATTGTCCTTCTCCAGGGGCTGCAGTAAATCTTAGAGGGGTATTCCCCATCATAAGACCTTTATATTAGTGGTGGATATGTATGTATATATCTCCACCACTAATATATTCCTCATGATATTGGGTTAGACTGGACTTTTACGGACTTGTGTATATATAATTTTCTTGAATTTTTTTTTTTAAATGAACTAACCTTTTTGCTCATGTGCATTCTAAATGTAAGTGATGGGCTAATGGGACGTGTGCCGTTCTCAGGAATATATCAGTGGTGGATATATAGTGGCGGATAGATATACATACATCCAAAAAGCAAAATCTGGTTAGCACATCCATTTTCAAGAATGAACGTATGGGTGCACACTGTTCTGGCAGTCAAAAGCTATGCAAACACATCACAATATCGGCAGCACTCTTTAGGCACTAAAAAAACGCTCAAAAAGGAAATAAGAAATTTTTGGAACCGCATTTCCGCTACTATGGAATGTATGAAAAAAATTTGAGGCTTAGTGTACATTTTTGATCATAACTGTAAATGCCCACCTACCGCGGCAACGTGACCCCAATTCAGGTGGGAACCTACGCTACATGCTACCTCTCTTGGTGTCTGTTCAGACCTCCACATTTCAGGGATAGAAGATTCCAGCTATAAACCTGATCTGATTAAGAAACCTGTGCAGGTAGGTGGAGTGCATAAACCAAGATGGGAACCAGCCACTTCCTCATGCAAACAGTCAAAAAACAAAATCTGATCAGCATTTCCCCCTTTTGAAGAAAAAAACGTAAGGGCACACGGTTTGCAGCCCAAAAGCTGGCAAAAAACAATTCAACAGCACCCCTTTTGGCGCAAAAAGGGCCCAAAAAGGAAAAAAAGAATTTTTTGGAACACATTTTTTCTACTGTGAAAAAATAGGGAAAAAAATTTATTTTCTTAGTGAAAAATTTTTTGAAAAAAAATTTGGCCCCTTTTTTTTTATTTGCCTATGTTTGTTTTCGAAAATTGTGATTTTTTTTCAAAAGTTTTTTGACTGCCACACCATGTGCCCCCTTTTTACTTTTAAATTCTTCAAAATTGTTTTCTAACCAGATTTTTTTTTTGACTTTTTTTTCATGGTGAGGTGGCGGGTTTTCCCATTTTGGTTTTTAGAAACTCCCCCATCTGCACGGGTTTTTTAAATCAAAACAGGTTTAGGGGGCATGTTTCAAAACCGCTTTTTTTGGATAAAATTTTTGGGATTCTTTTTGGGATCCAAAAATCCAAAAATGTGGGCGTTGTCGGGTCCAACACGCTTTTTGGGGTTTTGGGGAATTTTTTTGGGATGTGGCGGGATCAAAACCCCTAAAAGTTTTTTAAATAGGCTCCTGCTGCCCTTTCAAACCAAAATTGACATGTAAATCCTTGGAACGGATCCAAAACGCAATGAAAATCACCTTTGGGGAACACTCGTCTGAACCCAATAGTTTTTTACATTGCGAGAAATTGGTTAAAATCACTTGCTCTTTGAAAGGGGCCCCCCCGTTCACAGGGCTTTTCCCGACGGTTTTGTGCGCCTTTTTTAGCGCAAAAATCCGCCGTTAATATGGGGGGGACGGGGGGCGGGGCCGGGGACCCGCGGGGAGCCCCCTCCCGGCCCCATAACAATGCTTGTTTAGGGGCGCTTTTCCCCCGCCGTAAATAAGTGCATGTCACTTTCTCCCCCCCCCCCCCGGGGCGGATTTGCCGAGCGGGGAGGAGCAAAAGGGAATTTCCACTTTCCAATGAGACATGGTTTTACCATAATGATTTCCCGACGGTTTGGGCCCGAATTGAAGCGCAAACCCGGGCGCGGAATAGGCCCCAAATCAGTCGGCAAAAAAACCCGGGTTAAAGGGGCCCTTAATCGTTTTGGGGGTTTTCCTGTCAAAACCGGGCCCCCAAACATCATCTAAAAGCATATTTTTTTTTTTTGGTTTTTTTTTTTAAAAAATATTTTTTTTCGTTTTTTCAAATAAAAACGGTAAAAAAAAAAACATTTTAAAGCGTACTCCCTGATAAAAATTCGCGTTTTTAAAATGAGTAACCAAAAGAAGCAAAACCTGTCCAGGGGTAATACGATTACGATATACTTTCACAATAGAAACTCAAAAACCTTAAAGAAAAACGAAAAAACAAACAAACAATAATATATTCTCCCTGCGAGGCCAAAAAATTTTTTGCATATACCTTTTCCCGGGTGCGTAAACACCCTATTAATATCTAAGCCGATTTTTTTCCCCCAGTTAAATTTTATTTTTAAAAAAAAAAGGGGAAAAAAAAAGTCCAAAAATAATCTTGAATATTATAGTTTCGTGTGGTACTGTGTCAATGTGACACCTGAGCAGCTCCTCCTGCGCCCCCCCCGCTCGTCTCCCCCCCATTCGGGCCACCTATTTTGCGTCCACCCCCAGACCCCTCCCACTCTCAAACGCCCCCTTTCACCCGGACCAAGTTGACCTTTAAGGTTTCCAAGGCGAAAACCAGTGTGTGTGCCCTGAAGCCTTTCATTAGCTCGGAAAACCTCAGGGTTGGAAAAAATTTTTTGGGAAATAAAGGTTTCGCCCCCTTAGGAAAAAAGCCTGTGTCCTCGGGCTTTTATTTTTTTTTCTGTCTCCATAGGGTCAAACCCTGAGATAGTTTTTTTAATGTAGATTGACCCCCCTCTATTGGGGGAGGCGAGGGGGAGGGGCCAATTTTTCATGCCCCAGCCTTTTTGCGGCCGGAGAGCTACATGAAACTGCACCTGGGTTTGGGTTTTTCTTCTCGTTTCCCCTTCCCCCCCGGGTTCCCCAAAACCCCCCCCCATTTTAAATGAAGATCAATGACTTTTAAGTTTTTCCTAACCACCAGCCCCCATGTTTTTTCCCAAATTTTACGAAACGACCCCGGGAACCAGTACCCTGAAATTAACCCAAACACGTCCAATGCGTGCCAAAAATCAGTTTTTTTTCCTTCTTCCATTGGGGGCAGGCTAAAGTTCTTCCCCACCCGACGGGTTGATGGGATTTTTAAAACCCCCTATTTCGGGTGCATTATTCAAAAATTTAAGTTCTCTCCATTGTTCCCCTACCCCCAATTCTTTCAAAACTAAATCCCCACCCCTTTTCAGAATTTGGTTTTCTTTTGTCCCCCATTTTTTTTTTGTTTTTTTTTCCCCTTTTGGGAGAACAACTTTTCGGGTAAAATTCAATGCCCTATCTCTGACACCCTGTAAATACACGATATAAACAGTGATGGCTGGAGAAAGCCGAAAACCTTAAAAGGATGGGCCGAGAGCTCAGGAGCCGGATCACTCAGTCTTTCTCTACAAATGACATATTTGGCCCAAGGGCCCTTATTTTTTCCTGGGGCAAACCCAAAATTGGGTTTACTACTTCACTCGGGTTTTAAACCATTTCTTTTTCCCCGGGATGCAATTTAATTGGCCCCCCTACCTTTAAACCCTTTTTTTGAAGAGAGGAAATATCATCCTTTTATCCCCGACCCGCTGGGAACTTTTGGGTGTCCCTTTTAAAGGGGTCATTTAGAGGGAAAACAGAAAAGGTGATTTTAATATTTTTCCTCACCTCCCCCAGGGTATGAAATTTTTCCCCACAGAAGGGCCACTTTTTGACTATCCCTGGGAGCTTGGCATAACTAGTGTGCAGCAAAGCAAACGGAGCCCCAAAGGGGAGGCAAACTCCCTTCCCCTATTTCCAGTTGGAAAAAACCATCAAAAAATTTCCAAACCTCCACCAACACATTTTCGCATCAAGCACTTTGGTTTTCCCCGCCCAAAAGGCACCCCCCCCTCCCCCCACACGATTTATTCCCAACCTCACTTTCCAACTTGATCCTAAAAACCCTTTTTTCCTGCCCAAATGAATCTGGAGAAGGCCCAATTAAATTTTTTTCACGTCAGGGAAAGTCGGGAGCAATAGGGGCAAAAGGGTTTTCAAGAGATACAAAAGTCTCGGAAAGCCGCCTCCCTTTTTTTAGGCCCCCATCGGGCCCGATAAAAACAGTGGCAAGAAGGACCAAATTTTTTTTTAAATTTTTCTGGAAACTTTTTGGGTCCAGGGTTTAATTTTAGATTGTAAAACGGGTTTGGGTATTTGCCATCTTCAAAACCCCTACTAATAAACTTGGGTGCAAAACTGTAAATTCCCACCCCTGAAAAGGGTCCCCTCCTCTGGTTTGGGGGGTGGGGACCCAATTCCAGTAATTCACCCTTTTTGGGGAAAATTTTTTCGGTAAAACCCCCCAAAAAAAAAACCCAAAAAAAAAAAAATTTTCTTTTAAACAAGTCCCAAAAATTTTTTTTTGGGGAGGGGTAAAAAAGGGATCCCGGGTAGGAAAAAACAGGGTATCAACTCAAAAAAGGAAATTCCCCCCTGCTCTTTTCCCCCATCGAATGCCCCCCAAAAGTTTTCCCCGGGGGCCCCCAAATCCCCTTTCCAAAGGTTCAAGGCGTTTTTAAAAAAAAGGGGGGAAAAGGGGGCACCCCTGCCTTTTTCCCTTTCCCCCAAAAAAAAACCTGGACAGAAATCCTGGAGTGTGTACCTGCGGGCCCTTTGGGTTTGTCATATATGGCCCCGAGCGGAAACCCCAAAATTTTCCCACTATCCCCAAACCTGTCCAGGCCCCGGGCCAGCCACCCATCGAATGTTGTTGGAAAAGCCCTTTTTTTGCGTCCAAAGTATCAGCGCCCCCCTCCCCCGGGACCGGCTTGGGCCTGAAACCCGTCCCCCGCACAGCAATCACCTTCCGCAATTACCTAAACCCTCCCTCCCCTTTTACGAAACCCTTTTTTTGGGGTGTTCCTATTAACGTGGGAAAGGGAAAAATGGGTAAAAAGGTCTGGGCCCTTACTTTGAGGGCAAATTTTGAACCAGGTTCCCATTAAGTAAAAATTTGGGCCCATATGATCCCGGAGAAAGAAAAGGGGGGTTTTCCCCGGCCCCTTTTATCAGTAAACTTTAAAAAAAGGGATTTTTGGAAATTTAGGGCCCGATTTTTCCCTGTGCGCAAAATAATTTTTTGAAGGTTTTTTGTTAATATAGGGGATACTGCTTTTTTAAGAGCCTTGGGAAAATTTTTCCAGGATACCCATCAGGTCCTGGTGCTTTGCCCCAGGGGAGCCGCTTGATTGCATTTTGGACTTCTTTAATAGTAAATACCGCATT
>JAODAL010044386.1:0-32911 GCA_025379985.1 Phyllomedusa bahiana
TGTTTTCGGCGTATAAGCGCCTCACGTGCCGGCTCCGCTGTCAGACGTATAATGCGATGTTAGGCGCAAGTTTTGCCACTTTGAAATCGCCTAACATGAAGGGCGTGCTGGGGGGTTTTCGGGGGAGGGACCACCAGTTCGAAAACTCCGACGCATGAGAATGCCGGTCGGGCAAAGTAGGCGCATTAAAACCCGGGAGGAGACGAAGTGGGCTCCCAATTATTATAATGGGGAAAAATATGCTCTTGGTTCATTTTACAACAGTACATAATAAAAATTTTTGTAACTAAAATTAAAATTAAAATTAATAAAGAAAATTCAAAGTTGTATAAAAAAGATTTCAGTGTATTGAAAAAGTTGTATTAAAAATAATGGAAAATTATAAGATCTCAAAATAAGGAAAATACCCCTATAAAATGTCTTAAAATATTAAAAAAAATTTAAAGTAATTTTAGATTAAATAAGCCACTGGATGTTGTATGGTTAATTTTTTCTTTTTAAAAATACCAACAATTTGGATGTTTTTTTGTTTTGCTTTCACCTTTTTTCTATTTAGTTATAAGCAAAGCCACCCACAGCACAGCTATTGTGGGACCTGTGCTCCTCCAAGCAGGATTTTATTCACTGCTGCTAAATGGATTATCTTGATTTCCACTTCTCGAAACTTATACATGTTAGGCACATTTTTTGCGCTAAGTTCCGGCAATGCGCCCTCACACACGGGGGGAGCGGGGAACTTTATACCGTTTTATGACGCATTTGGGCAAGGCCATACATCAGGGCGCGTTTTCATGGAAAAAAAAAACGTGAAAACGGCCCCCTCGCGCCCGACTTCATATTTGTCCCCCTTAGAAAGTATAGTTGTTGAAGTACTTTTTTATTTTTTTTATCCGTATATCTCGAGTAAAGCCGAGTTTTTCGCACAAAAAAGTGTGAAAACCCCCTACTCTCCTCCCCCCTCGGGTTATGTCGTTCACTGCGGACTCGGGCGCTTTTGATGGCCCCCCCGACGGGGCGTTCAGTTATATGCGCTCTCAGGGGGGGGGCCCAAAAAAGAATCCCGTCCCGCAGCGTCCCCGGGCACGCGGTGCCCCCGGTGGTCAGGGGAAACTTTCCCCCCCATAAGGGGCTCCCCCGGGAGCCATGCAGAGAAGAGATAGCACTGCGGAGAAAAAGACGGTGCTCTCTGTCCCCAGTGGACTCCCGGGCGGCCGCAACGGCCCCGGGTGTCCAGAGTTTTTTGGGGACAGGCAGCATGTGCTTAAAGTCTTTTCGCAGCCTGATGACTCACCCCCCCCCTTTTGCCGGGGAAACCCGAGGAGAGCGCCCCGGGGGATGGAGCAGGGGGGGATCGAGGTCGTGCCTGTTTTTTGTTTTAAAACTCTTTTAACCTGCCCATAGCCTGCCTGGGGACCCATCCGCTTATTCCCTGCCTATACCTGCCTATAGCCTGCCTACTAGGGGACCTATACCTGCCTATACTGCCCAGGGGGACCTATACCCCCTATACCGCCTTAACGACCTTACCTGCCTATGAGGACCTTTACCTGCTATGGGGGCAATTACCTGCCTTAGCCCGCCAGGGGGGGGCATATAGCTGCCTTTTAACAGCCTATGGGGGCATTTAAACTGCCTATACATGCCTATAACCTGCCCATGGGGGGCATTAAACGCCTATACCCCGCCCTTATTGCCTAGGGGGGGACATTAAAATGCCTTACCCCGCCTATGGGGGACATTAAACTGCCTATTACCTGCCTTATTGCCTATGGGGGAATTTTTAAAATACCTTGTAATTTTATTGGTATCTTTTTTTTATTTTAAAATTCACCGAGCCGCTGCATTTTCCACCCTGGGCTTATACTCGAGTCAATAACTTTTCCCCGTTTTTGTGGCAAAAGTAGGTGCCATGGCTTATACTCGGGTCGGCTTATACTCGAGTATATACGGTAAGTAGGATTGTTGGATAGAGTAGGATTTTAGTAGTGATCTTTGTTTTGTGTATTTTTAAATTGTGATTTTTTACTGGATAATATAGGATTAATAGGTGTTTAAAGACAGCGCCTTTGTGTAAAAACTATTTAAACACCAGTATGTGAGTATTTGGAGATAAAACCTGAAGAAGTCGCTTTTTTACGAAAAGCATTTTTTTTTATGTTAAATTTTTGTTTTTTTTTTTTTAAAAATTTAAAAATTCTCCCTTTTTTTTTTGTACCTTGTCCCGTTTTAAATTCTCCCTTGTAATTTTTGTTCACGGATTCCGTGTGAAAAAAGATTTAGGTTTTGATATAGTTTTTTTTGTTTTCTTTAAAATTGCAAAAAAATGCCCCTATATTACAGGCACACGTTATAGCCCCGCCCTTTTGGAGTACCCTTTCTTAACTCCCCCATATCAAACAAAAAAGACACATGGCTGTATGGACAAAAATTGAACTTTACTTTATTTTTAAATTGGTGCTAAATGGCGGCACGGGTGCAATCGATGATTTTGGCTCCTACTGTTTATTGGGACTATCACTCACCTCCTAAACAGGAGAAATATACGCTAAGACTGCCCCGTTTTCATTGTTTTCATTGCCTAAGGGGGGTTCGTCATAGAAAAAGTTTTTTAAAGCACCAATTTAAAAAAAGGGAAGAAAATTTCAATTTTTTGGTCCATACACCTATGTGAAAGTTTTTGATTAATTGTTTTTTACTCCACCCAGGGTTTTGTTTGACGGGGATTTTTGCAAAAAATCGAGTACCTACAGGAGTGAGAGGAGTTTGGAACTGACTGTAACTGGTATATGGTCCATGTAAGCTATGTCTAAGGCTATGTTTACATGATGCACTGCGCCGCATATAGTAAGCGCCACAGTACATCGTGTCTTTTGGGAGCTCGCGCTGATACGTGCGTACTCCCATGACACGGGTGGGGGGGTGGGAGGGCATTGACATTCATTATTCGCCACAAGTATTCTCCTCAAGTATTCGTCACAAGTAGTTGACATGTCAATTATCTCCCCCGTTTTACAATACAAGGGGAGATGAAAATTCATAATAGGAGAGAGGAGGCGTAATCCGTAGTTCTCTATTACCGAAATTTCGGCGCGCATCTTGCCAGTATTAGAGCGCAAATACATGGCGAAATGCGTGCCAAAATTACCCCTTGGGGAAACCCTGAAAAGGATTATGCTGCTAACAAACTAGGAGCTCTGGCGAATATATCGTTTTTTTGGAATCTGAAATACCCAGGGGCCTCCCCCCCCGCTAATTTGGGGGGTTGTGCCCACCTTATGCACAACCTAATAAGGTTAGAGATTTTTGGGTTTTATTATAAGACTTTTAAAATGTACTTCATTACGAGAGCGAACGCGCTGTTTTTTTGTATTTCTTCTATATAACCATTAATATAAAATTTGGGGTCATTTTTGATAGCAGAAGGTGCACAATTTGTTTAGTTAAGATGGGTGAAATTGGGTTCAAACGAAGTGGAATTTGGGTTTTGAATTTTAAAGGGAAAAATTTGATTCTGAACGAAGTCCCAAATTTTGGGGTGATTTGCGTGAACGAAGTTGCTTTTCATTGATAAAAAAGGCTGCGAGCACATTTTGGGGTTACCTGGGGGGAAAAAACTTGGGGGCGGAAGAAGGGGCCAAACCTGCATGACATGTCCCGAGATGAAGCCAATCAGATCCGGCCGGGGTTTTTCTGACTTTACCCGGGACTAAATAAGTCCGGGCCAAAGCTGGCAGCTCACCACCCTTCACTGTTCTCATCTGGGATGGGGGGGGGGGCTGCGGGGGCTGCTTGTTTAAAAGCTTTTTACTTTTAAGAACGATTTTTTTACAGCGATTTTTTTGGGGGGGTCCCCAGCTTGTCTCAGAGACTGCTTTTCTTAACGTTCTTTTTTTTTCTGATTTTTTTTTGGGGGTTGGATTTTGAATTTCCCGTGTGCCTTTTCCCCCTGGGAGCCGGGAAAATACATTTTAATTTCTATTTTGCCCCACAGCAATTGAATTCCAAGGGGGATCTAAGCCCGTTCATGTTGTATTCAAATTTAAAAAAAACGCGTTTTACAAACAAATACCACTTCATTTTTGGCTGCTCAATTGTTTGGCCCCAATTTACATCCCGGGGTTTAAATTTAAAAGGGTTGTCTCATTACGAGTTTCAGCCCGTCAGTTTTCCCGGGTTTAAATTTTAATGAGGGGGGTGGGTACTTGTCTGTCCCGTTCTGCTCCCCTCTCCCCCCTCCCCCTCAGCACACAGGCAGCTACGGAAATTTTTACAGGGGGGGGGGGGGGGGGGGGGGTTTTGGGTTCGAGTTCCCCTGTGTGTTTCCAGCCTAGGTCTATTGAGGAGGGGCTTTATCTAGGAGGTAGAAAAAGGAATATGAAGCTGGTGTAAATAGAGCAGGGGGATGCAAAGTGTTCCAAAATCCCCTGCTTAAACTTTCAAGTCTCCACATTCCAGCAACCAAAAAAGGGCCCGTGTTATAAACTCAGAAAAAGTCTCCTAATAAAAGGGGGAGCATAAAAGGGATTCAAAAGCCTGATTGTATAGTATTAGTATATCACGTTTTCCAAAGGAAAATATCATGATTATAGTAAAAAGACAGGGGGCACTTTCGGGCACCTCTACATCTGTGTTAAAAAGCAGGAAAGGAAACAGGCCCCAAAACAGGGGTTTAATTTCCCCGGCAGCTCGGACACAGAAAGCCCCAAATCCCCCTCCCCCCTCCCTCCTCCCCCTCCACTAAAGAAAACATTTTTGTGCAGGGGGGCTCTCTGCTCTGACCTTTTCTTCAAAAGGGGATGAGGTTTATTCAACCTGACCAAACCCAAAAGTAAGGAAAAAGGATCAACCCGGTCAGCTACTATAGAAACTTGAGAAGCTGATGTGTTTAAAACTAACAGGGGTAGTCAAAATCGTAGGACATTTGTAATGAACAAATTTTTGCAAAGTGCTTGTTTTTTAAGATCTTTTAAATTTAAAACCCCCCATTTAGCGAGGGGCAACCCCTTTAACGTTGTTCTGCTGCTGTGGTGACTCCCGGGAAAACCCTTTTTTTTCACCCCCAAAAAATTTAATTTTTCCTGTTCTTAAAATTTCCAAACGAAAGGGTTTAATTAAAAATTTTTTCTCCCGTTGTGTAGTGAAAAAAAACGCCCTTGTAACAGCTACAAAGCTAGTAGTTTGTGGTTGCTCAATTTTTTGGCGCAATTTACATCCAGGGGTAAATTAAAACGTTGTTTTTTTTCTGTGGGGTGATTTTAAAAAAAAAAAGCTTTCACACCCCCAAAAAAATTTAATTTTTTCCCGCAAACCTAATTCACAAACGAAGGTTAATTAAAAATTTATTCTCTTGTTGTGGAGGAGAAAACCCCACCATTGTAAAACCTAAAAAGCTGTAGGTTGGTTTGGGTTTTCAATTTTGTTTTTCCCCAAAATTTTCATGAGGGGGTTAATTAAGCGTTTTTTGCTGTTTTTGGTTTACAAAAAAAAAACCCCCTTTTTTTCCGCCAAAAAAAAAATTTTCCCGTAGCCTAATTCACAAACGAAGGGTTAATTACAATTTTTTTTTTACTTTTTGGTAGCGGTTTTTAAAAAAAAAGAATTTAAAACGGGTTTCCCAAAATGTTTTTTGTGGGTTCCCAATTGTTTGGCGCCCAAATTTCCTCCAGGGGTTAATTAAACGTTGTTTTTTGAGTTGTACTCAGTAAAAGAAACTTTGTTTATCACCGCCACAAGAAATTCTGTAGCAAATTCATATCCGAAGGGTTTAAATTAAACCCCGTTTTGCTTTTTTTATTCGTAAAAAAACACAGAGTTTTTAAACGGGACATTAAAAAGTCAATTTTTCCTGCCCATTTTTGTGGACCGCAATTTATATCACAAGGGTTACCCAAGCTTTCTTAGTGGGTTCATTTGGATGAGTCAAAATACTAGGGTGTGTATTTATCCATATACAATATCTTCATCAAACAGTGTCTGGTACATTTTAGAACAAACATGTATGTCAGACATGATCGAGGGTGGCAGGTCTCTTCACACCGCGAGTGGCAGAGGCACAAACATTCCAGGCCAGGTCGGGCAGCACAGCAACGCGGACCGTTGCAGGCAGGGGTTCACTCGGTGAGGCCAGAACTGCGCTGTCATCTAGCGGACGTGGGACTGAATAGCAACCCGATGGTGGTTTTGATTGGTTGGACTAGGTCATCCCTCTACTTCCTCACAGATGACATCTGACACCCCAGCAAGAGTAGGTCGGGGAACGTTCAGACATCAACCCTTAGTTGGCATAGGCCCGGGGCGGGTCAGCGGCCCTCAACCGTCCCACCCGCCTCTGTCCATCCGGTTCCCTCAGCAGAGATTGCTATGTGTGTCTGGGCTCGCGCCACTATATAGTGAGGAATGAACCAATTTGAGGAGGGCAGTCCAGCTGCTGCTTGGCAGCGAAGAAATGGGGCACGTCAATATCACCTGATTCTCTTGCAGTATGCGGCAAGGTATAGATGTTGATGAGAGTGCTTGGGAGGTCAGTGTGTGAGGGGTCAGGCCATATGCATACCGAAGACCGGAGATGAGGACAGCATAGTGAAGATGAAACACAAATAGATGATGATGTAGCCGACCTGGCACTTGGGAGAGGGTGAGGCCTAGGGCTTCATCATCTCAGGAGAAGAGTGCGTCAGCTTGCGCGTCAGGAGCGGACGCAGCCAGCAAAGTGGGTAGTGTGGTCGGCTGAGTAGCAGGGTGCCAGAGTGTTGAGGTCGGGAGCCAAGCGGCAACGGGTGGTTATAAAACCCGCTTCGCCAGGTCCATGGAAAGTAGTGGCTCCTCAGCGACTGGCAAGGGCGTCGGTAATTATGGGTAGTAAGTAGTCACTCAGTGCGGAGCCGTTGGCGCGGGTCAAAAATCCCGATACTCGGCGGTGTGGCAGTTTTGCTAAGACACGGAGGGAGCCTCGAATTATGGGTAGTATTATTAGAATCTGTAGCAGAAGTGAAGCGTGGCCAGGGTGCTAACGTTGGCCCATGGCCCTGCTCAATCACAATTGCAGCCTGTCACCATCCGGTGACCTGGGAAGAAACGTGGCTCAGATGTGGGTGGGATCCATCATGCCGCAGCGCAAAAAAAACAAAAAAAAAAAGGGGGCAGCAGCAGCCAGCGCTGGCTCAAGTGGCACGCACATGCCATTGCAGCAGTCAAGGCTCCACAACCTCTGCAGAAGGAGAGCTGTTTCTCTTTGACTCATCTCCCGGTCTAGATGTTCCTGCGTCCTCGCTACTCATGGCGCCAGCAGTGTCAGCTGAGGCGATTGCAAAGAGACCCAGTATGAGTCCAACCTCCTAAAGGGGCAGAAGTGACCGTGCTCCTGTCCAAGTGTTTGGTATGCAGTCCCGCGCTTTCGAATGGTTGGTTCTGCACCGTTCAGAGAATAATGGGCTTGTGCTGAGCCGCAGGATGGAGGTTCAAGTCGTAATTTCTTTACCAAAAAGGCAAGTACCAGCACTCTATAAATATCGTTAGAAACAGAAGGTGGCCAGTCTTGAGCTTATGGTTTGTTCCAAGGTGCACGGCATCGCGGACTGTATCTGGAGCTGTAACTACGGTGGTCAGAGCCAGTGACATGTCCTTTAACGGCCCCACTGGTCGAATGTGCTTCCTGCCCAAGGCACCACATACAACTTGGACAGGAGACGCAGCTTTCTCATTCCACGTTGTCAAACTGCTGCTCCCTGTGCAATGTCCGCTCCTCTCCACCACCACCATCTCAGCCTCACCAGTACTGCTCCTTCATACAACATATGTATGGGCACAGCCGGTGCTCACGCTGTTCTACACCCATGCTTGCCTCTGCGAAAACTAAGTCACACAGGGGAGGAATTGCCTCCGCGTCATGCAGCAAGCAAATCGCTGTGTGGCTTTCTCCGCACCAACTTGCATATCGTGAACCATGGGAAGGACAATGGGAGGAACATGGTGCTCCGCGCTGCACCGAGGAGGGATGGTCCATGCCCCTGCATTGGCGCACGTTCGTTCAATCTGGTTGTGAAAAGGTTCCTGAGTCTTCACCGATCTTCAGAAGATTCCTGAAAATGGCCAGGAAAACTGGGCACATGCACTTCATCCATTCCTACCAGCCAGGATCACCCTCCTCGAGTTGCAGCGGCAGAAACGCCTCCCCAACTCACTCTGATATGCGATTTTCCACCCGTCAGAATTCCAGCTGCAAACATGTTGGACACCGACTGTGATGAACGAGAAAAGGCCATTAACGATTTTTTGATCGATCCAGGCGGATAGGAGTTTACTCCTGTGTACTTTGATTCAGCCAGTGGCAGCTCATGCGTGACAACCTGCCGTTTGTTGAGGCCATTCGAGGAGGCGTGATTTGTCAGTTGTCCAGGACTACCGAGGGATGAATAACGGTCAATTCCACTGACTTCATGTCCCGGAACAGTTTGCGAAAAACTCTCTGTCTGGGCAGGGACTGGAGGACGTGGCGACTACATCGCGCGGCCACATGAGTCTCGGCGGGTGGACTGATGTGGAGGAGGAGGAGGAGGAATTTGAAGCAGAAGCATTGTCTGGTGAATGGAGGTGGATTTTCTACCCAGGTGACAATGAGAGAAGGAGCAGGAGCAGTGGAGGAGGTAGATAGAGATGAGGAAGACGAGGCAGATAGATGACCCACAAGCCACGTGGCAGTATACAGTGGAGATGGAGGCAGGTAGCCCCCTCGGAGGTCACCTTGTGAGATGGCCCGCAGCATGCTGATTTGCCCTGGGATAGTGACAGCCAAATAGTCGCATACCGGCAGAGGTGAGGACTTCTGGGCTTCTCCCACCCTCTTGGACCCTCGCTACCATTTCCAAAAATGGGAGCTTTTTCCCCAGCTATTGTAAGAGGGAGGAACACTCAAATACTATAGGGAAAATCCTCCGTAGTCTGTTGGCCACTGCCTATGTGCGGCATCTCCCTCCTTGACAGGTTGACCGGGAGGGTTTTCAGTAATCTCAACATCAGTTTACTGCGCGGCTTGCTGGGGGAGGGTTGGGGGGTCGAGGCAGCAGTACTCAGCTCATCAGCAGAAAACCTAAGTTGGAGTCACTGATGAGCAGCTTCCTTCACCCGTCTAGATTAAAGGGCAGTAGCAGCAGCAGCAGCAAGCAGCGCAGGACCTGGGAGCGAACCCTGAACCAACAGGTGGGTGGTCTACTCTGGACAGCACTCTCGCCACCCCAGTTAGAAGATCCGCAGGAGTACTGGGCACGCCAAAACTGGGATGTGTGGCCGCAACTTGCCGAGTTTTGCAGTGGAGAAGCTGTCCTTGCTCCGGCACGTAGTGTGGCATCAGAGCGGAGGTGTTCCAGTGCTGCAGCGGGGGCCATCGCTACCCCAAGGCAAGAACCCGCTTGTCACGGAAAAAATGTGGATCGACTGACCTTTGTCAAGATGAATCAGGCGTGGATCGGCAGGATTCCCACACACAATGCCTTAGGCGTCAGTCTACATCAGCATGACGCTTCACCCAACTGTGAGAAATGGTCTGGGTTCAAACTACCTTTCTCAGCCACTATTTCTAGATGCCGCCACCCGCCGGATGCCTCCACACATTGCTGACAGTTACTTCCATCTGCCAACCACACCATCTTTACCGGGACTGGTATTGCTCACCACATCCACACTCTGTCATTGTGCCACTTTATGACCTCATGAGCTGCTGTTGCTGGTGCTATGAAATCCACATGTGTCATTGTGCACTCTCTGACCTCATTGCTGTTGTCCTGCCCGCATTGGTCACCTCCACTCTCAGTCTATTGTGCCACTCTGTGGCCACCAGTTTTTTTGCCACCTCCAGATTGTCATTGTGTCCACTGTCTGACCTAATGCTGCTCGTGTGGCTGCTGCCGTGAACCTAGACATGTGTCATTGTGCCACTCTGTGGGCCTTTTCCTGTTTTTACCACTTCCAGATGTCATTGTGCCTCTGTCTGACCCTCATGCTGCTGCCACGGTCACCTTTCTCTCTGTCATTGTCCAACTCGTGGCCTACTCATTTTCTCGCCACCTCCAGAATGTCATTTGTGCCACTGTCTGGACCTCATTGCTGCTGCGCCGTCACCTGCCACTCTCTGTCATTGTGACCACTTCTGTGGCCTCTCCAGTTTTTCCACCTCCAGAATGTCATTGTGCCACTGTATGACCTCATGCTGTGGCTGCTGCCGTGACCTGGACACTGTGTAATTGTGCCACTCTGTGGCCTATTCCTGTTTTTGCCACCTCCAGAATGTCATTGTGCCACTGTCTGACCTCATGCTGCTGCAGGTCACCTCTACTCTCATGTTCATTGTGCCACTCTCGTGGCCTACTCCAGTTTTTTGCACCTCAGAATGTCATTGTGCCACTGTCTGACCTCATGCTTGCTGCCGGCGCACGTCACCCTTCCACTCTCTGTCATTTGTGCCCTCTGTGGGCCTACTCCTGTTTTTGCCACCTCCAGAATGTCATTGTGCCTCTGTCCTGACCTCATGCTGACTGCGCCGGGTCACTCACTCTCTGTTCTGTGCCACTCTGTGGCCTACTAATTGTTTTCCACCTCCAAATGTCATTGTGACTCTGTTCTGACCTCTGCTGTGTGTGGCTGCTGCCCTGTGACCTTACACACTGTGTCATTGTCCACTCTGTGGCTACTCCGTTGTTTTTGCCACCTCGAATGTCATTGTGCCACTGTCTGACCTTCCTGCTGCTGCTGGTGGCTGCTGCCGTGACCTACACACTGTGTCATTGTGCCACTCGTCTGACCTCATGCTGCGGTCTGTTGCTGCTGCCGGTGACCATACACACTCTGTCATTGTGCCACTGTCTGACCTCATGCTGCTGCCTAGTCGTCACCTCACTCTCTGTCATTGTCCCACTCTGTGGCCTTATCCTGTTTTTTCCCCCTCCAAGAATGTCCATTTGCCACTGTCTGACCTCATGCTCTGCTGTGGCTTCTGCTGTGACCTACCACTGTGTCATTGTGCACTGTTCTGCCTCATGCTGCTGCTGTGGCTGCATGCGTGGACCTAACAATCTGTCATTGTGCACCGTCATGACTCATGCTGTGCTGTGGCTGCTGCCATGACTACACACTGTGTCATTGTGGCACTCATTTGGCCTACTCCTGTTTTTGCCACACCCAGAATTGTATTGTGCCACTGTATCTGCATCATGCTGCTGCCGTCATCACTCACTCTCTGTCATTTGTGCACTCTGTGGGGGGGGGGGACTACTCCTGTTTTTCCACATCCAGAATGTCATTGTTGCCTCATCTCTGACATCATGCTGCTGCTGGTGCTGCTGCCGTCGAACTAGACACTGTGTCATTGTGCCACTCTGAGGCTATTCTGTTTTTTCCACATCCCAGAATGTCATTGTGCCTGTCTGACCTCATGATGGTGTGGCTTCTGCCATGTGACCTCCACCACCTTCTGTCATTGTGCCACTCTGTGGCCTTTCCTGTTTTGCCACCTCCAAAATGTCATTGTGCCACTCATCTGACTCATGCTGCTGTGGCTGCCGCCGTCCTCACACTCTGTCACTGATGTTTGCCACCTGAGACACTCAGCTTGTTTTTTTCAGCTGTCGTTCGCCATAACTTATCAAGCTACATTCCACTTAGTTTATTTGGTCAGTTTTGCTCTCTTAAGTGCCCAGGGAATTTTATAGTGAAGCAGATTCTAAGAGCGGCAGGCATTCATGTGCGTGGTCGTACTAAAACCACAACATTGTATGAAGACCAAACCAAGCTCCCTATGCATATTCTTTAAGCATGGCACATCGTTCTACAGCACCCTGTAGGCTCTGTGCAGCCTGGAAATAGCTTTTTTTTACGTGATTGGTGCGAAGTAATTCGGAACGAAGTTACACCCAAAGTTATTTTTTGTGGGGAATTCGGCGAAGTGAGCGAACCGAATTTCGAGAAATTTGCCGATCTCTAGTTACAGTAATTGATTCCTTAGGAAATACATTTTGCTCCAGGCAAAACAAAAAAATAAATAATTGCTATCTATACCATTCACCATTTATTATATTGTTAATGAACAATCCGAAAAGAAGAACCACATAAAGTGACAGATGTCAGATTTGAAGAAGGGGATTAGAAAGTTGTACCTTGAGCATATGTAAAACAGACAGACCACCATATCAGTTAAATATGCTTTATTCTATTTTTGGCACTATTAATAAAAATTGTACTCCTCAGGGTCTTTACATTTTACTTTTTTCCTCCAAGCCAAGGGGGAAGAATTTTCTCATTTTCTCATAGCAAGGGGAAGAATTTCTCTTTTTCTCCAATGCCAAGGGGAGAATTTCTTCTTTATCCTCAAGCCAAGGGGGAAAGAATTTCTCTTTTTCCTCCACGCAAGGGGAAGAATTTCTCTTTTTCCTCCAAGCCAAGGGGGAAGAATTTCTCTTTTTCCTCCAAGCCAAGGGGGAAGAATTTCTCTTTTTCCTCCAAGCCAAGGGGGAAGAATTTCTCTTTTTCCTCCAAGCCAAGGGGGAAGAATTTCTCTTCTCTCCTCTTGATTTCCCTCTTCATGAATTTCTTTCTTTTCCTCACTCTCATTAGCCTCGTCGTCATCCTGTCTTTTCCTGTGTTTGGAGACAATGAATATTTTATAGAATACTTTTTGGCTATTGTCCTACATTGTCAATCAATAATATAGTCACAGCTCATTTTATCTCTATTCTTCTGGTGCTTTAAATGCATTGATCCCTGGAGGCCCTGATCTGATGCCAATGGAGAGAATTAGCAGGTGAGAATCACAGTGGGGAGACCAAGTAATACAGAAAACAGGGTTTATTTTTCAGATGAGCTCTGCTGCTTCTGAGGAAACAGCATATCTGATATTGACCAACCACTTTATCTACAGCCACCAGTCAGATGGAAGCTGTAATATCTCCAAGCTATGGGTGACATTTTCGTTATTCCTTGGGCTACTTTGGCTAAATGTTCCTTATTGTGTCTTGTGACTGCACAATATTGTATAAGATTATGGCACAAAAAATGTATAAAAATAGGCTGACATAAAAAAATAGTCTTTTGACCAACACAGGAGTAAAAGGGATAAAAAAGCAGTGAATTTATCCCATTACATCATAGAAAAGATCCAAATGTACAAAAAAAACAAACATTTTTGTGCAAAGTGAACTGCTGACTCATTTCAGACTACAGTGAGTCCTACTCATAACTGCCTCCAATAGCATGCACACTCTATTAGGGGCCACCTGAGGTGTAACTCCACCCTCAGCAGCGCCATTAACAAATATTACAATAAATTTAAAAGCCTGTTATATGACATATGTTCTCATTATTATTGTGAGATTTGCTAGTCTGAAATGCGTCAGCGGTTCACTCTACATACGAATGTTCTTGGTACATCTGGAAGTCCTTTCGATGTGGTTATCTGGAATAAAGTCTACTGCTTTTAACACGTTTACTCAAGTGCTGGTCAGAGGATTTGATGGCATTAGATGGATGACAGCAGTGTCTATTGCCAGGTGAGACAGTCCAATCTCCTTATTATAGCAGAGGCTTCACTGGTGGGAACAGGGTCATTCAAGTTTATTAGGAAATAATAGGCAATTGCTCTGTTTTATTCTCTGGATTATAGACACAATAGCGATAGACTACAATCCACAGCAGCTGTTCTGAAATACTAGAATATCTGGGGTTTGGCTGATGAACCAATGACATGCATGCCGTAAGTGGCCCATGAGAATACTGTCCTGGCAGGTGACCCACCAGTAGGTGGCTGGGACCTCAGAAAGGTGGTGAGGAGGGAGGTTGTGTGGTGTTTGCACACCTAAATTACATTGAGAAATTAACCCCTTAGCGAAATATGATGTACTGTTAAGTCATGATGCCAACAAGGGGGTATAGAGCGTGCTCATTTGCTAAGTTCATTCTATTTGCAGCAGTAGACACCCAGAACGTAGTTGCGGTGAAACAAGCATTGGGTGTCTGAGGCTCTGTGTTTGCTCTGTATATCCTGATATGCTATGTTACTGCTTATTATTTGTATTACTTGCATATACTCCGAGTGTGTTATTGTAAGATTCTGGTTTGTTACATAGGGGGCGCTTTCCTCTTTTACCTTTCTTGTTTATTTAGCTTTTTTATTCGACAGCAGAGCATCTGTAGCATTTATAACTGTGGTCAGCTATACTGACCCGGTGTCTTCTGTATCCTGGTATTGTAGATTGTTTTGTATTAATGCGTCTATGGATTTTATATTACATTGACCAATAAACTGTAATTTTTTTACCATAGGGAGTTTGTTTATTAGGTGCCCTATGTGCAGCGGGTAAAGCTGTGGTCAGCCAGGATCTGCTGATAGCAGCTGGAATCAGAGAATCCTGGCATCTAAACCTCTTCCATGTGTCTTCAGCATCTAAAGTATCAAAGAATGGTGCTGCACACTGTTCTGTTGCTTAATTCTCCCATCTCCATTTGGTATCTCAACAATCTATGCACTTAAATGCCTTAAAAAATAGCTTTATGCAAAATAATACTGTGTCCAACCCACCTATTAATCTAGGGAAAATGCCAGTACTATGTACTCTGCAAGCGTCTGATCTAGGAAATCCTAGGAAAATGACCTTGGCTTAATCTGGCAGCTTCATCTAAGTGGTCTGTCCACAGCTGTACATGCACCCACTTTCTTGAAAGGAGTTACAATGCGTTCCCGGTTTGAGGCCCAAAGGGCTAATGGGGGAGGAAAAGGCACTGACAGGAGCAGTGGGTGTCCCAGCTGCCAGACCCCACCAATCACAACATGATGCCCTATTGATATACCATTGTATCTTTTATAAGATTAGATTAACCCTAATTCATGGATTCAGTCTATTATATGATACTTACTCTTCATCACAGAAGGAAATGGAAACTAATCCAAGGAACAGGATGAGGAAAAGAGATTTCTTCAAAAATTCCATGTTTGGTCTGTGAAAAATATTTATGTTAAGTGAAAAGAAAAATTACATTTTAATACTTTTTGTTATTATTAAAATTAATACTATTATTATTAGTTTCTATTGTATATCACTAACGTCTTCAAGCCTGGACCGGGCATATTCCCTGTGGGCTGGGCAGTCAGTGCTCCACCTGTCACTGTCTGTCTCTCTGGGCAGAGCATTGCTGTGTTGTTCTGTCTGATCATAGAGAGCACTGTAAAGCCATAGAGATACAGCTGCACAGTCCTCTCTGTATCCCTCCCCGCACTCATCTCTGAGCTGCACCATCAAGGATCCTTACTGTCATGTGTAATATAATACATTCCCAGGGGTTCATTGTGTAAGACAATTGCATTCTGGGGGCACAGTGTGCAATGTGACTAATTTCTGGGGGTACAATGATTATTGTAATAAATGTTGGGGTCCAGTAGGTATTAGGATTTATTTTTGGGGGTTTGGTGTGTAATATAACTTATTAGGAAAACAAGCAAAGAAACAGCATCCCATATATCCTTCCGTTGTAGACGTAAAGTTGGCAAGCCAGTATTTAAAAAAAAACATGTGTTGCTTTATTGAAAAATACATTTAAAATCCATAGAAAAATAAAGTGAGCAATGCAATACAACCAACCTTACTCATCGATATGCTGGCAGGTACAGACTGAGACAAGACCGACGCGTTTCGGCGATGTACGCCGTATTCCTGGTCTTAGTGTTATATTGTTAAGAGTTTTTAGTATGTTTTACATAAAAGCTTGTGTTCACCCCCTCTGAATGAAGGCTCATTTTCTGAAAGGGGGTTGTCTCACTACAGGGATTGCTTTTTATGTCAATGATCTTGCAAAAACAAGTCACTTTGCAATATGTGTCCATTACAGTGTCCTACCTATTCCCAGATATCCCCTCTTGTATGGGCTGCATCAGCTCCTCAGGTCGCTATATCTACAGACCTGATTGATCTCTCCTGATAGGCTGCCAGCGGCGGTTGCTATAGCTACAGACCTGGGGTGGAATGTACTGTATGAACGGGGCTGCGCCAGATATCTGGCTTCTTTTCAGCCAGATATCAGGTGCAGCACAGTCCACTATATTTTTAAACGTCCCATACTCCATTTTCAGGCGCATGACATAGCACAAGCAGCACTTTGTAATGCGGCTAATTTCGAGTGGCGCACTAGAAACGTATGAAGCAATTTTTATACCAATCTCATGAGGATGAGAAATGACAAAAACCCCACAATTTAGGCGCTGGGTAATTTTTTCTTTATGTTCATTATATTAAAGAAATCCTTATGTATAAAGCAATTTCCACTATGTGAATTATTATTATTATTATTATTATTATTATTATTATAGGGCAGATTTTCAACTTTTAATATATATTTTTTACTTGAACTGATGATCATAATAATAATAATAATAATAATAATAATAATAATAATAATAATAATACAGAACAATATACAATGGTGGCCGATGGAATGATGTAATAAAATAAGTAAGATTACAGCTATAGAGATCCTCATTAGACTCCAGGCTGTCATGACAAATGCAATCTTGAGGTAGGGAGAACTTTATTCCCTAATTCCATATACATATAGCAGTGTTCAGCTTAACCGTGATATCTCACATTTCTGTGATATCTGTTCTTCTCTCTAAACAAGGTCCATTGATAAAGCTGAGCTAACATTCTTTGCCATTATATCCTGGTGTTAATGGTTGCTACATCTGTACATGCTGAGGTTGTGTTTACCACTATATCTATGGGGATAAAATGCTGTGATCGGTGCTATCTCTGACCCTGGGTGCTAGCAGCAAGTCTAAGCCATTACCTGCCTTGTATAGAGCATGCTCAGTGAGTGCGCCCCTCCATTTCCTCCTAACCGACCTCATCACGTAACTGTACATCATATGTCGGTGATGGGTTTCTGTTTTGACAAACCACTTCTAAGAGAAGACCAATTGTCCCTTACTTCATACAAAGTTATTTACTCTGCTTTAAAATGAGATAAAGGGGGATGCTGAAGTATAATAATATGTCTTACATTAGAGAGATGGATAATTCTGCCTATTTCTATACATACAGTATATAACAATTGTTGCATTGGTTTAGGATCTTAGCTGTTTATGGCATACTGTCTCACCTTTACAAATCACATTTTACAGGATTTTAGCCTTAATTTTTATATTCTGTAAATATAAAGCACAATATACAAACAATACAACTAAAAATGGAAGTTAGATAGGAATAACCAACACCTACCTAATAATTCAGAAAGTGCTGAGTCCTGGAGACAGAACACCACAGAACAGATCACTGGTTAATATACCAACAACTTGGGGGCTGGGCTCATACACTAAGAGTAATGATGAAACTATAGATCAGATGGTTGTTGATTGTTCTCATGTACATGTAGATTTGATGGGTCTTATGATATAGGATTCAGTTTGCTGAGTATCGCTTAATTTTTTTTAATGTGCCAGATCTAATAGCAGATACTGAGTTAAAGGGGTTGTCTCGCTACAATGATTGGGTTTTAATTAAAAGATCTTTAAAAAACAAGCAGCTTTGCAATATATGTTCATTACAAATGTCCTACTGATTTTGAGCTAGCCCTGTTCGTAGGAGTGCCTCAGCTTCTCAATTCTCTATAGCAGCCGACCTGTTGATCCTTATCTTACTGGCTGTCAGGTCTGAATGACTCATCACCTTTGAAAACAGGTCGGAGCAGAGAGCCCCTCCTGCACAGAATGCTTCTGTAGTGGAGGGGGGAGGAGGGAGGACTCTGGCTTCTATGTCCGTGCTGCCTGGATTAACCCTGTGTGTGCCTGCTTCCTCCTGCTCTCTACACAGATTGAGCAGAGATGAGGCTGATCAATAGATGTGACAGCAGTGACCCTGTGTGTTACTATAATCATGATGTCTGTGGAGCTGTAACTATAATAATACTATACAGATCAGGGAGGCTTGTGAACAGTTCATGCTGTGCTGTACTAGGGACACATCCTGAGTAACACTTTGCAGCTTCCCTGTGTCTGTTCTGAGAGGGTTTGTTTGTTGTTGCTGGAGATGTGGAGATATGTAAGCTAAGCAGAGGGTATAGGAACACTTGCATCCCCTCTGTTCTGCTATTAGCAATCATAGACCTCTCTAGGCAGGCACACACAGGGTTAACTCTGGCAGCAATCCCCCTGCCCCCCCCCTGCTGTATAGAAGTTAGGGGCGGATAGCTGCCTGTGTGCTGAGGGGAGGGGGGAAGAGGGAGGAGAAGAGGCAGACAAGCTAGCACGCCCCTCAATTCAACTCCCATTCACAGACAGAGGCTGAAAGCTATTAATGAGACAACTCCTTTAAGGTTAATAGGGTCCTTAGCAATAAATTACAACAAAACACCCCAGTGTGTGATCTTAAAGGTTATGTCCTGTTCCTAAAAAGAATAAAACAACATTATTCTCCTACTGCCTCATTACAAAAAAACAAAACAGCTTTTATCCAACCTCCTCTGCTGCTCTGTTCCAGTGCTGGGTCTCTCTGGTCAGATTGGCTGCTGTGGTCATGGGCGTCTGCTTAGGGGATGTTCACACGGTGTTATTTAGATGCGAGTTTGGATCCATGTTTTGGACTCATAATAGACTTAAACTTACATCTAACAATGTTCAGTGTGACCTTCATTGCTTTCAATGTAAAACATGCATTGCCATTCAGACGAGTGATCACCGATGCGTGTTTACATTCGGATCCGTACTAAGAATGGTCATGTCAATTCTTGACCCGTATGATGCCGCAGATGCCCTACTTAAAACAATAGGGTTAGTTTCTGCTGCAGCAAAAACGCATCCAAACTCACAGCGGACTTTGGGTGAGTGCTGGATATATTTTACAGGAAGAAAGTAGTCTTTGAACCACCATTTTGGTTGAACTGGACATTGACCATCCCTGTCCTGTACCGCAGCATGACCAAAAAGCTGCATGACCCACAGGTTACCAAGTGCCGGAAGGCAGTATTATTTGAAGCAGTATTTTAGTTGAACTGGACATTGACTATCCCTGTCCTGGAACGCAGCATGACCCTTAAACCTGCATGACCCACAGATTAAAAAGTGCCGGAAGCACCAGTGCTTAGTGCAACAGAATCAGGTGAGAGTCTTGCTTCTATTTTGGGCTACTTAACTACGAGTGAATGTGTAGGTTCACATGGCGTATTCTGTACTTGTGAACATACGTTATTAGATGCGTGTTTGGATCCATCTATTGGACCCTAAACGGACCCAAACACGCATCTAGCAATGAGTGATTTTATATTGCTTGCAATGTAAAACACGCATCTGCGTTCAGATGACTGATCGGTAGTGTTGAGTGAACCGTTCGAGAAAAGGTTCATTCGAGTCAAATTTTACGGATTTTTAGAACATGAGCTGAATCGAGCTTTTTACAGTAGTTCAAGAACAGTTCAAGTAAAGTTTGCGTTTGACACGTGCGTTCACCGCGCCATTTCTTACTTTCACTTTGAGCTGCTTCCTGTACTTTTGGCGCCATCCAATCAGTGCAGATAATATAGAAGTGTCTAAAACTGTCACAAGTGAGGGTGTAGGGATCTCATTGGCTGCTGAATTCACATGACCCTGTTCTATGTATTACACTGTATTTCTTGTTGAACGCCATTTCCAGTTCAAACTCTGTACTGATAACACTGCTCTCTGTGTCTGCATGCTTGAATGCATGCAGGCAGGCACCCCATTTCACATCAATTTTAGAAAGGAAAAGCTACTAGTCAGATTAGTTAGTGGGTGGGGGACAGTAAGCTTAGGGAATTATACACAGGAAAAGTTACAGAGTTTTAAATTGCTGCCTGCGTCTTTCACATCTTCAGTCTGAGTGCCCAAAAGTGCATGTCTGCTGTTTTGGGGGTACAGCCAGTGGAGAAGACATGGTTAGCACCATTGTAAATTATAGGGATTCAAGAACATTTGTTATTTGTTGTTTTTCTGCTGGGGTTCTTCCATAAGACCCCATTCAACAGATATTCCATAGAAAAATTTCTATTTCTAAATCTATTTCCTAGTTGCCAATTATAGGGATTCAAAAACACTTGTGATTTGCTGTCTTACTGCCAGGGTTTCTCCATAAGACCCCATTATACAGGTATTCCATAGAAAAAAATATATTTCTGGGGGGCGTGGCTTGGTCCTGCATGGCGTCGGTCTCAGAGTAAGGGAGCTCCGTGAGGGATCAGCTAAAGCGCCTAACTAAGCCCACAGACTGCGTTCTTATTCCACCCTAAGAGAAGCAAGAACCCTGGTGACGGATTGGGGAGACTAGGAGAGTGCCCAGAGTAGAAACCCCGCGGCTACCAGATTGCATAACGCTGCGCACTGCCTGAGAGACTGCGGCGCCCGCCATCTTAAGCATCTCTCTTGCCGGAGGGTGCAGACGTGTACAGACGCGTACAGCACGGAGCGAATCCTCTGTCGGTGCCAGCGCATTGGAACGGCACGCAGACACTCACCGAACAGCTGTCTCTTTAAGGTGAGCAACACGGGCACCTTGGTCTTAGAGAGCAGAAGCTGCAGCGAGCGGCACTACTTCCTGCGCTAAACGTAATGGCGGCGGGTGCATAGGGGAGAGGGAAGTGCCGTCCTCAATCACCTCAGACTGTCCTTCTGTGCAACAGTGCTGAGCAAAGTCCCGAGCATCACGGAGAGGCAGAATCACATTGAGAACGGGAGAAAACTGCTCCCCTCGGCCTCTATCATACCAGTGCAATTATCTCTGCCCTGCAAAACCCAGTGAAGCTGTCCCCTCTTAGGGCATTTGTCACTATATACCACACTCCAAGCAGAACGCCTTACCCCACTTCATTAACTCTTTCAAATCTAAGATTTACCAAGAAAAAGCAAGTAAAAATAAAATAATTATACCAAGAAGTGAAAGCCTACTTATTACTCCTTTGGATTACTCACCTCTGTGGCGATTGCTGAAACCACACCCTTATATCCTTGGCTCTACAGTCAAATTTAAAGCGTGTTCACTTGGAAACCCCTCATCAGGGCTCCAACCCTCCAAAGTTGTGCTACTTTACCCTCTCATCCATTCCAATGGGAGGTACTTCAAAACGAAACCCCAAGCCCACAAAACTCACAGATTTCTTCAATACCCCGACGACCCGATCCCAAGACAAAGAAGCTCGTTCACAATACTCGGCTTCCTCTCCAGCTTCGTCAAGGCAGGGCTCCGTGGATGGGGAACTTCGGGAAAACTCGGGGACATCCGGCATCACGGAACAAGCATTACACCGCATGTTCACATCCTTCCGTGAGTCACTTCAAGAAGACTTTAAACAGATGATAGGGGACTTTCGATCCGACATACAGGCGTTAATCTCCAGGACTGACCACGTAGAAAAGAAAATGGCAGAGTTTGCCAAATCCCATAATGCTCTGATAGATGCAAACTCTGCCCTTGAAGATGAAGTCCGCCATCTTTCAGCCAAAGTCCTGGACCTTGAAGACCGGTCCAGGAGAAATAACATCAGGTTACGAGGGGTCCCGGAATCTGTCACCCAGGAGTCTCTCCCACAATATCTCACAGATATGATGGCTGCTGTCCTGCCGGAAGCCTCTGACCTTGACCTCACTATAGATCGGATCCATCGTCTTCCAAAACCCAGACACTTACCTCCAGCTGTCCCACGAGACGTCATAGCTAAAGTCCACTTTTTCCGTGTCAAAGAAGGTTTTCTGAAAGCGATTCGCGGATGCCTTGACTTACCTGAGAGATTCCGAAATGTCTCCATTTATCCTGATTTATCTGCCGGAACAATGTTGAAACGCAAGGAATTTGCCCCAGCGACTAAAGTTCTCAGAGAAAACAATATCAACTACCACTGGGGCTTCCCTGTGAAGCTTATAATAACGAAAGATAATTCCACGCTGGTTTGCCCCACTCCAGCAGCTGCCAAAGACCTCCTCGCCTCATGGGACCTTCTGGTTACCCCAGTCCAGTCCCCTCTGACCAAGAGGAAGAACAAGCCGGAAATCATTACGCCAATCTGGTCAGAGAAGCTTCGAAGATCTAACCACCGAACCAATGACTGATCAACTTATAATTGCAGTCTCTTCTCCTATCCCTCCCGAGTTACCTTCGAGATTTGATGCCGTACTGTTTGATTAACTCATTTTTTTCCCTCAGGTTTCCGCCATGGACTATCCCCATCGCTGGTCTTCTCCTAGCAAGAAGTTGCTCTCATCTGTTCTTTGTATCTCACAAATATGTTTGAGTTTCGTTATGTTTTGCTGGTTCAAATCTGTCATGATCACATACGCTACCACTCCTTGCTTACATCCGGAAATAGAGAACGCCCTAAAACTCCTGTTTCAAAGTAACCCACCCAACAAGTCTTTCCCAGCTTATCCATGGGGATTAAGATAATGTCTCTCAATACAAATGGACTTAACTCCCCACATAAGAGATCTCACTTCTGGAGGGATGCTATCAACTCCAAGGGTGACATACTCTGCATTCAAGAAACTCACCTTAAAGAAGGGGACACCTTCAGGCTGAAACATAAACATTTCCCTCATGCTATTTTCTCGCCTATCGTGGTTAAAAAAGCTGGAGTGGCACTCCGAGTTCAGGTCACCATAGCCTATAAAATTATTAATTCGTTCCTTGACCCTAAAGGAAGATTTATAATTCTAGTATGTGAACTGAATAACATACCCTATACATTAGTTAATCTTTATGCTCCTAATACAAAACAAATAGCTTTTATTTCAAAATTCCTAAGAAAAGCGAAAAAAATAGCTAAGGGCCATTTGATTTTATGTGGGGACTTTAATGTAGTAATGGATAAGCAGTTAGACAGATCGGTTGGTTGTTCCCGATATGCTCCGGAATTAAAAAATCTAGCAGGAGAAGAAAACTTACATGACCCATGGAGGTACCATCACGCAGCAGAACTTGATTTCTCGTACTACTCTGCTTCTAAAAACACCCATTCAAGAATAGACTTCTTCTTGGTTAGCAGACAAACCCTACCTTCAATCCTCAGGACAGAGATTGGTCACATAACGTGGTCCGATCATGCCCCGGTATGCCTTACACTAAAAGATAACCACTACTCACCTCCCCAGATGCCGTGGCGTATTAATCACTATTTACTAAAGTCCCCAGATGTAGTTAAAGAGTTGCAAACGGCATTGACAGATTACTTTGAATTAAACTCTCCTACTGCTCCTTCCCCAGACATTCTGTGGTGCGCCCATAAGGCGGTTATTAGGGGCGTTTGTATCAAATTAGCTGCCAGGGAAAAAAAGAAGAGGGAGGCTGAAATGACGGCTACCCTAGATGAACTAAAAAAAAATAGATAAAGCATTCAAAAGTGATCCTAGCCCCAAAAACAAAGGAATCTTAAACTGAGTAAGTTTGAATTTCAACTGGCCAAGTTGAAGTGGCATTTTTATCTTCAGGGGAACAGACCTACCAAACTTCTGGCACAGAGGGTAAAAAAATACCAAGCTAAAACTAAAATTGCTTTGCTAGTGACCTCTTCGCAGAAAAAGATCTGTGACCCTCAAGAGATTGCCAATTGTTTTGCAGACTACTACAATAGTCTATATAATATCAAAGATGATCCGGCAGTCTCGCCGGTAACAGCATCCAAGATTTCAGCCTTTCATCCAAGGCTGTCCATTATCGCCCTTAATTTACGTGTTGTGTGTGGAGCCGTTAGCAGAACTCATTAGGAGCTCTCCAGAGATTGCAGGTATCAAGGTATTCCATACGGAACACAAAATCAATTTATTTGCTGACGATGTCTTAATTATGTGTACACAACCAGAAACTTCAATTCCCAAACTAATGGACATATTAAATGAGTACTCATTGATTTCCTATTATAAATTAAATGAAACTAAATCTGTAATTCTCCCATTGAATGTATCACCACAAACTAAACGGAACCTCTCCTCCTTTAACTTCATTTGGTCAAACGATTACTTTACCTACCTAGGAATAAAAATTACACGCTCTGTAGAAGATACGATCACGATAAATCTAGCAGATCTCTCTGCAGCCCTTACATCAGAAATTCAAAGACTGGAAAGGCTTCCCCTATCCTGGATAGCAAAAATTAACATCACTAAAATGCTTTTGCTTCCTAAATTTTTATATACTGCCAGGTCTCTCCCATTCCTCTTCCCTTCGCAGCTCGTAAACAAACTACAATACAAGCTATTAAGGTTTATTTGGGGGGGGGGAAAGCCAAGATGCAAAATACAATACCTATACAAGCCACTTAAAGAAGGGGGAATGTCGGTGCCCCACCTATTATCCTACAATATCGCAGCAATATTAGATCCAATATCCTGCCTCTGGTCTGCTCCGGATAGTCATGTCTGGTCTCAAATGGAGAACGATTCGGCACAACCCCACTCCATAAAGGATATACTATTAGCCACAATCCTAGGAGTTAAACCTCCTCAATTGCACTTACTTACATTGACACATGCGGTCAAGGCCTGGCTTAGATACGTGGTCCTTAACCACTGGGTACATGTTTCAAAGTCAAACTGCCCGATCTCTGTCATAGGAATTAGTATACCTACTTTGCCGCTGTCGGACTGGTCAGCATCAGGAATATCCTCTGTTGGTGATTTATTTGAAGCAAACACTCTTAGGTCCTTTTCAGAATTGAGCTCCTCCTTTGAGCTTCCCAATTCGCGTTTCTACCAATACCTTCAAATTAGACACGCGCTTCAAACTTGGGCCTGGCCAACCCACCCCGCACTGACTTCCCCTTACCATAATTTCATAGTTGGCAAGAAAGGCCCGACTAAAGGTCTCTCCATATCCTACAAACTATTAACAACGAGTACTAAAAAGCTAAAACCTCACTATGCGGTGAAATGGGAGGAAGAACTATCTTGCTCCTTCCCATGGGAGGTCTGGTTAGCGGCGTCTCTCTCAGTTACAAAACATTCCAGGTGCATCAATCATTTGGAACTGATGAAAAAAATATTTATGCGCTGGTACCTCCATCCTACGCGGATTGCTCATTTTTCACCAGCGCATTCGAAACTATGCTGGAGAAGCTGTGGTGCAGTTGGAACTCTACTCCATATGTGGTGGAGCTGCCCAATTATCCAATCACTATGGTCCCAGGTTAGCGCCCTAATTATTGAAGTACTTCATTTTCGCTTCCAGCTGACACCTGCTTTAGCAGTTTTGGACCTAACATTAGACAACTTCCCCATATACTACAGAACGGTACTCCAACATATTCTCATAGCTACTAGATTGTCAATAGCTTTACATTGGAAATCTACCCACCCTCCTCACCTTTCAGAGGTAATAGACAGAGTCAATTTTCACTTTAGATGTGAAACATCTTTCTCAATACCCCCGCATGCAATTGCCAAAACTTGGGAAAGATGGGATTACTGGATAAATTCTAAGTATTTTAAGTATCTGCGATTTTTTGTCCTTTGCAGACCTGTTCTGGACAGGAAATGTTATGTATCCACAACATTCTGTACTCCCTTATCTGTAATAATGCCGTTGGAACCTGCTGTGTGTCAGCCTCCGGGTGCATGTTCAATACGCAATCAGTGATAATGTGTCTATGACAGATCAGTTGTTTGTTTGATGCTTCTGTTTTTTTTTTTGTTTTTGTTTTTTTGTTTTGTTTTTGTTTATTATTGGGCCTTTTTGAGCCTGTGTACCCTCTCTCCCTTTTTTATTCTGTTCCCCTACACTTCTTATCTTGTAAAATAAAAATCACTTGTTTTAAAAAAAAAGAAAAAAATATATTTCTAATCCTATTTGCTAGTTGTAAATTAAAGGGATTTAAGAACACTTGTTGCCAGAGTTCTTCCATAAAACCCCATTGTACAGACATTCCGTAGGAAAAAAATATATATTTATAATGCTATTTGCTAGTTTCAAATTATAGGGATTTAGCAACACTTGTGACGTACTGTCTTGCTGCCAGGGTTAAAACCCCATTCTATAGATATTCCTTTAGAAAAATTCTATTTCCAATCCTATTTGCCAATTAAAGGGATTAAAGAACACTTTTGGTTTGCTGTTTTGCTGCCAGGGTTCTTCCATAAGACCCCATTCTACAGATATTCCATACAAAAAAATCTATTTCTAATCCCATTTGCTAATTGCAAATTATAGGAATTCAAGAACAATTGTGATATGCTGTTATGCTGCAGGGTTCTTCCATAAGACCCCGTTCAACAGATATGTATTGAAAAAATTCTATTGCTAACCCTATTTGCAAATTATAGGGATTCAAGAACAGTTGTGATTTGGAGTAGTGCTCTTCAATAAGAGACTGTGAACAAATTTTTACATTTTTAATATTTATCTTTATGAACATGGAGAGAACTAGAGGTGGAAAGCGAGCAAGGAGGGGCGTAGGGCGTGGAGCTAGAGGTACGAGACAAGGCACTCCTTCCAGGACAACACACAATCAAGCACATTGTCATTCTCAGGACTGTCAGGGATGTCATCGCTTGGTCGGTTCCCTGTGCATCTCCTTACTGAAGATTTACGCCAATCTGTTCTTCAGTGGTTAACAAACCTGTCATTTAGCAGTTTTACCTCCTCTTACTCTCAGTCAAGGCCATAAACATCATCACCATCATGAGTCCAACCTGAAGGCCAAATGTCACCCAATAAACAGCCCGCTCTTGATAACCCATATTTCGTAGAGCTCTTTAATGACTCAATGTGGTTAGGATCATAAGGCATTTTAAAAGATCAAGAGGCCAAAGAGCACGATTTTGTCTGCTCTGACGCCCAATCGCTTATGTCGTCAGAGGAGGAGAAGGAAGCTGATCCATCGGCAGAAATATCAAGCGGTTTGCGGTGCCTCGCAGTGCCTGTGGCTTCGAGCCCCAGCTTGAGTATGTAGACTGTCAGGAAGAGAAAGTCACCTGTGATGAGGATGACTTTGCAGATCCAACATGGTCTTTTGAGCAGCAGCTGGCGAGCGCATCATCAGTGGAGGAAGTTGAGGAGGATGATGGGGAAATGTCAGTGTGGGTCCGTCCGCAGAACGGGAGAGGGTGGCTGCACAAGTCCGCAGAAAATACCCTGCCAGCCGTTGTCAGTGGTGACAGCAGGAACACCGCTACTAGTTTTTCATCGTCGAAGAGGCCCAGTACCTGTGAGGACTGGGCCTTTTTTGATCAAGCCTCAGACTCGCCGAGTGACGTCATATGCTGGTTTTGCTTTCAACACGTCAGTAGAGGAAAGAATCTAAAGAGCTTAAGCACCACGAGCATGAACAGGCACATGCATGTAAAGCATGAATTTCTGTGGAAGAGTCACTTGGAGAAAAAAGGCCACACAGGTCCTTAGCTTCTAACCCCGATGACATCTTTTGCCGCTGCCACTTCCAATCCAAAGTGGTCCTCTGCTGCCAATGTGCCGGAGCAGCATGAAAAGACACCATCCCCAGTCCCAGACACTGTCGTTCGCTTCCCACCACCAGCAACACAGTCTACACCTTCCACATCCCCCAGTGTGACCTGCATGCCATATAGCAGTCTGTCCACAGCCAACCTTCTGTGTAACCAGGTGTGGGAGCATAAGAAACACTTTCACCCCGACCATCCCAAAGCCAAAAGCCTGAATGTAGGCATCGCCAGGCTGTTGGCCTAGGAGATGTTGCCTTTTTGCCTGGTGGACATAGATGGGTTCCGCCATGTCATGACATTGGCATGTCCCCAAAATCAGATGCTGAGCAGGAAAAGATGTCCCTGACCTGGCCCGCCATGTTGCAGAAAAGATCTCCAGCACATCAGCTGCATCTGTGTCCACCAAAGTCCATCTCACTACAGACACATGGACTAGTAAGCACGGTCAAGGGCGTTACATCTCACTGACTGCTCACTGGGTGAGTTGGGTGGATGACAGTGCCTCTGGTGATGGGTCTCAGGCTCGGCGGACACTCTTCCACACTGCAGGGATGGTGCAGAGTCCAGATCCCCAACCTTGACAGGTAGCATCACGTGCCAAGAGAAACCAGGCCGTTCTGAAATGAATCTGTCTTAAAGACATTTAACACACAGGTCTAGAGCTGTGGACGGCTCTGCGTGCTCAGACCGACCAGTGGCTGGCTGCTAAGAACCTGGCACCAGGCAAGATGGTGTGTAACAATGGGAGAAATATCCTTAATGCCCTTAAAATTTGTAGACTTACGAACATCCCTTGCCTGGCACATGTCCTGAACCTGGTTGTGCAGAAATTTCTCAAGCTGTACCTGGGTCTTGACTGTCTGCTGAGGAAGACTGGAGATCTTAGCTCACACCTCCGGCATTCGCACCCTGCTTCCGCACGACTGGCAGTGTTACAGCATGATCTGGGCCTCCCCGTTGATGTGGGCACATGTTGGAAATCCACCCTCCACATGATCCGACAATTGTGGCACCAGCATAATGCTATTATACAGTATAAACTATCGCACAGCCTTATGAGCAGTGATGCGGACCTCGGGGGGTTGAGCCACAGAGAGTGGAGGCAGGGGAAGGATCTCTGCATCATCCTTGACAGTTTTGAAGAGGCCACCAAAATGGTCAGTCAGGACGATTGCATTGTCAGCATGACCATTGTGGTAATATTTTAAATGGAACAAGTGTTAGACACTCCGCGGCAGCAGGTCCCTGCTTTGATGGAGGAGAAGGTGGACACAAATGCAGACACAGAGCCTTACTCGCTGTTGGATGTAGAAGGCCCAACTGTTTGCCAATTTTATCGGTCTTCTTTAGGCGGTAGTTCCAGGTCCAGGGCTAGTGCAGGATGGCAGTTCAACTCACAGAGTAGAGTGCATGAGGCTATCCAGGGCCCTGGTAAGGTCAAGATGAGGAAGCAGAGGAGGATGATGAGGCAGGCGTGGACACCACCAGTACCGATTACACTTCAGTGGTAAGAGGTTGGCACATATTACAGGAGGAGGAGGAGGAATAGGAGGAAGGTCTGTTTAGTGCCCCTCGACCCCGAGGCTTGGGAGATCCCGGAAGTATCTCAAACATGAGTGCTTGGATGCTACATTACCTGCAACATGATCCTCATAGCAAGGCAATCAAAATGATCAGCCATTACTGGATGACCAGCTTCCTTGATTCACGTCACAAGACAAAGATGAGCACTTTCTTCCACCCACACAAATTGCCAGTAGAATGCAAGAATTTGGGACAGTGCCCATTGACCAACTCAAGACATTTGATTCGTCTTCTTCACATTCGGATGTCACGGTGGAACAACATCAACAATGTGTCAGCAGTAGAATGGCAAATAGCCACAGCAGCAGCATCAGCAGCAGGCAGTGTGGCAGAAGCCTACTGGGTGATATTTTTCACTCGTTTGTTACCACCTCACCAACACCTGCAAGGCAGGGCAGCATTCAGACACACAGAGACCGCCTTAAGAGCATGGTCCATGGCTTCCTGTGGCTCAACCCCAATGTTTTTTTACTTGGTCTGGACCCATTCGACTTCTGGGTGTCCAAACTGGAGGAATGGCCTGAGCTGGCTCGGCATGCCATAGAAGTTTTATCCTGCCCCGAAGCCAGCATTATCTCGGAATGAACATTCAGCACAGCTGGCGGGGTGATAACTGACAATTGTATCCGTCTTTCCCTTCAGAATGTGGATCCCTTGACATTTATGAAAATGAATCAAGCATGGATATCTGACAGGTTTGTTGCCCCAATTGCCGATGTCACCAACTAGTAAATGGTATACACATTCCATCAGTCATCTCTTAATATGACTAACAGTCATCAGTCAGTCTGCAGTAAGTCATCTATTAACCATTTCAGGCCCCATACAGCCAAATCAAATTAGGCCCCCACCAATTACTACTTCCTATATTTTTAACATATTTGTGGGCCCCTTTTTGATTAGGGCCTGTGACAGGAGTACCGCCCATACTGCAGTGTTGGCACCCTTGGAGGTGTCCAAAAAGTCTCTTTGACACATGAGAAGACAACGGTATTGGAAATTGCACATGATATCTGGCAGGGGTTCCAATAAGGCAGTACTCCTGAAAGAGGCCCTCATCAAAAAGGGCCCCACTGATATGTTAAAAAATAGGAACTACAGTAGTAGTGTGTGGGGGCCCCATTTGATTTACCTGCATGGGGCCGTGAAACGCTTAATAGATAACTGAAGGCAGCCCTGCTACCACTGCACCCCCTATAACTGTGGCGCTGCCAGCTGAACCTCCAGGTTCCCCGTTGGGATGTTCTTGATGCCAACCCATATATGACAGGTTCTTGGTCCCTAGTGCAAAAAGTGATAGGGGGCTGCTGCCAGTTACCATGTGCTATTTCCAATACCAATGTCTTGTTTTGTGTCAAAGGGGCCCCGTAGCAGCTGCTACCGCTGTACCTGCTGTGGCTACGCTGTCCTCATGTTTTCGGTTAGCCATTGAACATAATGAATTATTTTAGCCTATGATTTTTTTTTATAACAAATGGGAACTGGCAGGAGGCTCCTATCACTTTTTGCACCAGGGACCAACAACTTGTCATATATGTAGTGGCAGCAAGAACGTCCCAACAGGGAACACGGAGGTTCAGCTGGCAGGGCCTTAGTTACAGCGTGTGCGGCGAGAGCCAGTGCTGCCATCAGCCATCTATTAACCGTTTCATGTCCACATGCAGCTAAATCAAATAGGGTGCCCACCCATTACTACTTCCTATTTTTAACATATCACAGGGATTTTTGATTCTGGCCCCTGGCAGGAATACTGCCCTATTGCCATCCCTGGCATCCATTTTAAAGTAGCCTGACCCCAAAGCCACCAAAAATGCCCCTATGGACCCTCAGAATAAAAATTTGCAATAAGAAATTAAAAAAAAACTATTTTTCCAATCTTGCTTCTGCTGCTACGGCTACATGCCATTCTACTGCTGGAACGTTGCTGACATTGTTCCACCGTGACATTAGAACGTGAAGAAGATGCAACAGATGTCTCCTGTTGGTCAACGAGCCCTGTCTGAAAATCCTGCATTCTACTGTCAAGTGGGTTGAAGGAAATTGCTGACGTGGATCAAGGAGGGTGGACACCCAGTAACCTCTGCTCATTTGGATGGCCTTGAAGTGCGGGAAATAAGCTTTTTTTTCAATAGGACCTTTACTATTGGTTTCTTTTGCAGTGTCATGCCCCAAAACCAGCAAAGATGCCCTTGATGGAACCTCAGAATAAAAAGTGCTGGAAGAAAGTAATCTTTGAAGCACCATTTTAGTTGAACTGGACATTGACTATCCCTGTCCTGTACCACAGCATGAGCCCTACACCTGCATGACCCACAATTTAAAAAGTGCCGGAGATAAGAAGTCTTTGAACCACCATTTTAGTTGAAATGGACATTGACTACACTTGTCCTGTACCACAGCATGACCCTCAAACCTGCATGACCCATAGATTACAAAGTGCCGGAAGAAAGTAGTATTTGAAGCAGTTTTTTAGTTGAACTAAACATTGACTATACCTGTCCTGTACCGCAGCATGACCCAAAAACCTGCATGACCTACAAATTAAAAAGTGCCAAAAGAAAGTAGTCTTTGAACCACCATTTTAGTTGAACTGGACATTGACTATACTTGTCCTGTACACAGCATGAGCCCTTAACCTGCATGACACGCAGATCAAAAAGTGCCGGAAGAAAGTAGTATTTGAAGGAGTATTTTAGTTGAACTGGACATTGACAATGCCTGTCCTGTACCGCAGCATGACCCAAAAATCTGCATGACCCACAAGTTAAAAAGTGCCGGAAGAAAGTAATATTTGAACCAGTTGTCACGTCAGAGGAGGTCCAGTGGGCCTTGACTGCCACCCAGTCCACTGTCCCTGCCTACTTGGCGTGCTGCCCTAGATGGCAGACCCCAACTAGATGACAGTCCCTACGCTGCTAAGTGCAGGGCCGTCAGGGAAAACGCAAGGTCAAACGGTCCTGTTGGGGGTCGTTTACCAACATTGGGGTCACCCGTTTGCCCCGGTATTCCAAATCACGATCGGGGGAACATGTATCGGCCGATTAGAAACTGAGTCAGACACAGAGTTCTGGATCAAATTTCGTTCATGTTCCAAGCAATTCTGACAAAGCAAAGCCTTACACACATATTTGTATAACTCTAATCAAGATAAACGCAGGCGCAATAGAGAAGAGAGGAACGGATGTATGTCCATATTTAGGCAGCTTTTAAGTACATTTTATTGGTCCACGTTGTCTCTGGGGAAAAAGTCTCTGGGATTGCATTAGCCAAAACTTCAGTGATTTTCCAGTGAAACGAAACTTCAGGAAAAGGAGACAATAGCTGGAGGTCACATCTTTGAGGAAACAGATAACAAGTGGTCACATCCTGAGCCATCTTAGCTTCTTCATAATTGCTGCATCATTCTTGACAAAATGGAGTCGATTCCATTTTAGCTGAGATGACTTTTAAGGAACAAAACCTTCTTTTATGTGCAGAATGTGGGAAATCATTTACAGAGAAATCAAGTCTGGTTAATCATGAGAGAATTCACACAGGAGAAAAGCTTGGGATTTCACAGTTAATACATATAACACAATATTGATTCAAACCTCTCTACCTTCACAATCCCCCCTAAAGACCAAGATTTTCTCCACTGTCCCTATTGTCCTTCCTGAAACTAAGAATAGCACAGGACCTTTGGAAACTGCTCACACTGGGGGTAAGGGGTGTGGGATTTCTTCAGAAGCTCGTGAGGAAACCCCCTAATGGGTGAATTCAACACGCAACTTCCAGTGACCTACCTAACAGTGTGAGGTTTTCCCCTTGATCTGTCCCTTCAAATCAGAGAATTGACTCTTGGTTCATACTTATGGGGGTCTTGGTAGGAAGGGATGTCAGCAATACCTCCTCATCCTGCACATCAGAGGC